>LUGF01051598.1:348917-369771 GCA_001625245.1 Calycopis cecrops | reverse complement strand
GGCTCTCCAGACTTCGACCCGCAACGAGTGGTCATGGTGCGGCAGATTGGTGTAGCAGCGTCAAGGAATTGTCAGATGAATTCGGATGAAGCAGCATCACAACAGTTGCAAGAGCCGGTAAGGCCTTAAGTGGTTTTGCTTTGACGCAGTTATATAATTTGCTGGTGTAATTCTGGCTTTATAGATTCGTATTACGAATATGCCAGGGAATATATTAAAATAGTGTGTAACACAAAGATATAAAAGCAGAGCTAATAGAATGAATCTGCGTTAATTTAATGTAAATTTTATTATGGTTTTCTTTAACAGTAACGTAAAGACCACTTTAGAATTAATGTAATATTTCTCCAGTTATGTTAAAATTTGAGAAAAAAAAACTGCCATTAGAAAACAAAACGACTAACACCACGCCAGGACCAAGTAAAATTAAACGCCAAAAATTATACTCACATACAATAGCTCATTATTCAAATTTCAAAATTAGATTGTTTATGACAAGATTCATTTCTCGCCGATTTATAAATCTCAAATCAATATTCATATCATTAATAACATATCAGCATCAGTACAATTGACAATTTCGGTAAGTATTGACTGTATCCATAATTTAACCATTCATAAAAATTAAATTGAAAATTGAGTGAATTGAAAATTGAGTGCATGGAAAAATGCATATAACCAGTAGTGATGTTCATATTATTATTGTATATTGCTTTGCACCAAGTTCTATACATCACACCGGGTATGATAAAGTTAAATTAATAATGACATCACTTGTATGAGGATCCAAAAAATTACATATAAAATATTAAAAACGGCCAAATACGCCTTGGAATAGTACATCAAGGATTCCGTACTAATTTAGGAGTTACGCGATACTTGAGGTAAATCATACAACCACAAAATCTCGCTCATGTTCGCAGCGAAGAAAAATGCACCTTATTTACGCTTGCATAGAGATGCAGATTGTATGGCTTACGTGCAAACACGTCATACTCATAAAGTTATAAATATAATTAAAAAGGAAATTACCGTCCCACTATACGACTATGTCCATAAATCTCTGGAGTTACAATGACCGTTTTCTCAATATCCTCCAAGAACATTGTTATATTACGTTCAAACCCAGCTTCGATTTTTTTTGGACTCAAAAACAAAAAAAAAAAGATAAACAACACAGTTCAATATCTATGCAGTAAGTACTGTAGGTACACATACATGGTGTTGTATGTGTGTAAGATATATTTCTATGTATGTGTACATTGTAAAACTTGTGTCATGCATGTAGCATTATTGACAAAGATCTGACGTGTGACGCGCATTTCCTGTTCCCCATAACGCAACAAACGTCAATATTACTCATGGAGGAAAGTATACAATACGCTTATATTCCCGTAAAGGGATGCCTAGTTAAGGCTATAGTTTGTAAGCTGGCAATACCTACTAAATAATTATGCCGATGCCTTATTAGAACGTCAACAATTAAATCTATCTGTATAAGTAGGTACTTACTAATTAATATAAATACGTAGTAAATTACTTTCATACAGTAATTTATTATATGATTAATAAATTCAAATACAAATTTCAGTAAGAGGTAGTGACACACTGCACGCTTGCATGCAGCTGAATTGGAAAAACATTGATAAAAGAAGGTTTTAGTATCTACATAATATATAAAACTCAAACGTGACATAGCCATTTATCAACGCACAGCCCAAACCACTGGACGGATCAAGCTGAAATTTGGCATCCAGGTAGATGTTACGACGTAGGCATCCGCAATGAAAGGATTTTTAGTCCAGCGACCCGTTGAGAGTGACGGATAAATGTGGGTGAGAATCCTATGTCACATGCATTCTCCTTGAGAATGTAAGGGTGATGGCCCTTACTGTTGTCTGAATGTCACACAATACCGGGGCAGAACAGTGCTATCGTGTATTGTGAAGGACAGTGGTTCGATTTAGGGGATTGAAAACATAATCGTGGATCTAGAATTACATCAACGTGCCAGCGGTCACTTTATGAGGTAAGCAGTTTTTGAGTAAAATAATATTTATTACCAATAAATTATCGGTAGAAATTACACATGTTTAATGTTAACCAATCCACAAGATTCTTATTACTGTTTTCTTACCTATTACCACTGTAGTCACGCTTGCGTTCACTAGAATGTTTGTGTACTCTACCGATTGATGTTATAGTTGTCACAGCCGCTATAATAAAATATATATTTAGTAATGGACATGACTATGTTATTAATACAATATTGTATGTTCAATGTTACGACCGCCTGTGAGCACATAATAAAAAATTTAAATCTTCCACCGATTCCAATGGTCTCGATGACCATGACCTCGATATGGGTCTAGATAGTTTCATATCAACTATGCACATAGTGCTTACAGTATATACTGGGTGTTCCAGACCACCCCTTTAGGTTAGTTGTCGTGGAGAGTTTTGTTTCCGAACAATTTAAAATTACCGGTGGATTGAGTTTTTAATAATGTAAACGTAACCCCTGGAAGGTACTGCGCTTTCGACTTCAAAGGTTTGAAGTGAAATGAAAGTGCCGTGGCGTTGGTAAATTAAAAATATTTTCAAATCGCACCGCGAGTGAAACATTGTTGGCTTGTGATATAGTTATCATATGTACGTAGCAAACGACGTAGCACCGTGGGCCCATAGTAGTGCAGTCGTAGCACGGGACCGCTCGTCTCGCCGGAAACCAGATATTCATGAAGGCTACCCCATTTATTTTACCAAATGGTTCATATAAATTTTATACACGTACAACGCACCACGAGAAGATTATGTTTTACTTGCAAAGTACACCAAAGGACTATTTATTATATAAAATTCACGAAAATTCTACTCGAATTTTACAAATATTATAATAAGTTAGTATCTACTTACGTTTTTTATTCTTTCACGAAAAAAAAAATGAACGGACTCAGATTTAAAAAATTGGTTTTTTATTAAACGGTTTTATTTAGCTCACCCTGATTGTATGGGTAGAATTTAGTAATTGAAATTTAACCCTCTTCTCGTTAACCGATTGATCTGAAATTTGGTATACGCCTTTGATTCTGATGACAATACAATTATCCATATACAATATTATTGACTTTTCCGCGGCGTGCGCATGACAGAGTTTAAACGAGAGAGTAAATCATTGGCAATTTTTTTAGTCGTAAAATGCAGATGGCGGACATAAAGGTCATGTACAAAGCCAATAATTTATAATTTGTTAAAATTATTGGCGGTTTAGGGTTGCCACTTAATCTATGGTAGTTTTTATAAAAGACCAAAGCTATTCTCGAAATCTTGGAGTTTTGTACGACTGGAGTAAGTTATGAAGAACAATAGCATTGTCCATTAATTTATTTTCTTTTCTTATGTTAGTTGCCTTAGATTATAACTATGCACGCGTTAGTAAAAATTTAACTCTAAAAGGCGTGGTGAATAAAGTCTATATCAAGTTTAAAGCAGGACTAATGAACAAATATACTACAAAAGCTCATTAAAATTCATCAAGTATCAACACAACACTAGTGAAGTACTCATTTAAATATCTCCCTACGAACCGAGAACGACATTGCGAATTTTTACACCGATGTGAATATGTTTCGTCAATAATTTTTTTTTAAAGAATTTTAATCTATATTAACTAGTTAATGTGGGAACTCAATTATTTTTTCCACTTTAACCACTTTACCCAGGCAGGTAATCTGCAGAATACTTCGTTAATCTGCACTCTAACTGATTTACGCATATTAACTGTAACAAATAAGTTGTTTCCATTAAGGACGAGTCGATTATAAAATTGAATAAAACAGTAAGTGGGACTAAAAGAGTTGACCCCAAGTTTGGGTTAAATACTGCAAGGTATGACATCATTTTTTTGTCATGTTTTTTTTTATCGTACAAAGAAAGAAAGAAAGAAAGAAAAGTTTTTATTCAAAATAGAATTACAAGAATTCACTTTTTGAACGTCAACAATTAAATCTAATACTTGAAAGAATAGTCAATTAAATTAAATATTAGTAAATAGGATTCGAAAATATAGATCTGTTATTTGTGGACTTTATAGTTTCTTTAATAATAATATTTGTAAAACATAAAAATTTTCTTTAAATATGAAAAAAACAATAGTTCCTTTGTTTCGCTGAGCAGCCGTTCGCCTTACGCGACTTTACTATAATAGCAAGCTATTGTAGTAAGAGGTCTGTCTCGGACCGAGGTCTGAGCCAGAATTAACAGTTAGTGTTTCTAATATTAACAAGAGAAGAAAAAAATATGGAGCATATCATCAATTATTTGAAAAAGACATTATGTATTGTCACTTCTTGATGTAAATTCATATTAAACTTGTAACAAGTTATTTTTGCCTATGGCTTATTTTAATTTTAAAAAAAAAAGAAGAAGACGCATTCATACGTCAATCTGTGACATGTCTTTTCTTTCCGTCTGGTCCTCGAAATGGCGAGCGATGTGTTCTTGTATTTTAGAAATCAAATAATAGTTCACTAATGATGGACTTATTTAATTTAAATATATATTTTTTTAATAAATAATGGCCATATGTTGAAAGGGTACGTATGATTATATTTCCTAATTCACTAATTCACTGTTACGAACATGTGTCAAATTTTGGTATTAGTGTAGTAGACCTTTTTGTAAAATATTATTACTTGTGTAATTGTAAAATTCTTTAATTATATTGCAATCTTTAGTTGTCGCATATAGCAAATCATTTTAAATAATATCCTCTCTTTGTAACACACTTGTTCTTGTCACATGTCATATAGGTTAGATTCACTTTAGTCAAATTTAATTATTGTATAACTTTGTTGAGAATTGTATTAGCAACCTTTTGTTGTGTTTTTCATAAAATATTCCAAATTCAATTATAAATGTATATCGCCACGTGGGTGGACTAGTGAGGTAACCTGTTTTTTGTTCTATTTCCAGAGGTTATCACTCCTTCATATCTTGGGATTTAACTCCATACTCCAACAAAAACTAATAATATACATGGTTATATATATTTAAATCCATAAAATTCTACCCAGCGGTGAATGGACACTGGGCTGGTCTCCGATTATAACCCAATACCTAGAAAAAGGGGTTTTACAATTAATTAACTAACGCATCCACAATATACTGGATCCAGTGGATATCAGAATTCTACAACTGTCGTGTGGTCTGCAATTGTCACACCAAGCAGCTGAGTCCCAAATTCATTTTGTTTATTAATATTAGTACGTGATGATAATTCATATGCGTCCCAGACTGTAAATTCTTAATAGTCTTGTGAGTAAATTCCCAGACACAATTATTTGGAAACCAAACAGATAACCCACACCCTAGAGATTTTTATTTATTATTTTGTGAATTGTGTAGATTGAAAACAATTAAATGTAAAGGTACATTATATGCAAGGAGTATAATTCAACATAATATATGGTCATTCTAATATCGGGTTTTATTTACCTATCTAATTAACTTCAACTAAAAACTTTTAACTTTAAATTTAAAAAAAAACTTATTACCTAATAATTAACTTATAAAAACCTTATTAACTTTCACCGTTACAAACTTGTAAATAAATACACGGTTTTTATACTATTTCCACTAATTTAAATTACAATGATATTATTACGACCGGTTTCGATACATGTTGTTAGAGCTCCCATTAGGCACAGATCCGTCCAGATAATTACAAATCAGATAACGAAAACATATTATTGCGAGTATTGAGAGTTTTTTAGATCTTGCCGAACGTGCCATTGAAGGTAGTTCATCGTATACGTACTGCTTAAAAATTTTATCAGACATAGTTTTATAGCTTAGCGTTTGTGTGTGGTTCCACAAGTTCAAATCCGGCTAGTGTTAATAACAGGCTGTGGGTCAGGCTTGAAGCCAACTGAATACCGGTTTATTTTGTAAGGTTTAAGAAATAAAATTAAGAAAGGATCTTATTTTAAATAAGAATAGTTCACACAATTCATATTTAATACCGTAAAAATTACGTTTCTTTGTAAAACTGCCATCTGTTATTCTCTCGCGTAAATACAGATCGATAACATATACATTTTTTATGTTAACGCAGGGGGAATACATTTACGTACGCTACCCAGGTGTTGGGTGGTTCCTGGGTCCAGTGTCGGGCTCGGCATTTGGGATGCAATACCGACTAAACCCCTGCGCGTGCTTTCAGCCGCTATAATTGGAGCTCCAGCGACAGGCTGGTCTCGGTGAGAAGGCCAGACTTCTCCATTTCCACAGTTCTTTTTTAAATTTTTTCTGGTTAAGCTCCTTTAGGTACATTGGTAGTTTATTATAAATGTAGATAGCCATACAGTAAACGTTTTTACTAAATATTTGTATTCGTTGGCGAGGAATTACCAACCTATATTTGTCTCTGCAGCTTTTTGTGGCCAATTCTGACCGCTTAATAAAATTAATGTTATCTATAACATTGCAATATTACGAATACCTACCAGTACAGATTTTGTCCGGTACCGGTAATATGTTTCTCTATGTAAGCATCCCTAGACTGTGTTATGAGTTACCGTAAAGGCCACTTGTATGTGCTACTTGAAATGTAATGAATAATAAATTATTATAATAATGAAAATTTTAGGAATTTTCAACAAAAATCTTCATTGCCCTACATTACTGAATCTATATTAATATTGTAAATGCGAAAGTGTGTATGTATGTATGTTTGTTTGTCTTTTTTTCATATTAAATCAGATCAACGGCTCGATGTGATATTTAGTATGGGCACAGGGCAGCACAAGCAGGCCTGTGCTACAAGGCAGGCCTGTGCTAACGAGTGCCATAACATTGAACTTGACGATAAAACGGCTGTGAAACTGTAAAGGCACAGTAGGTTAGTGTTGTCAAGTGCAGTTAAAAGTTTTGTAAACAGTAGTTAATAGGCAGTTCATAGATAACATTCTCAAGTCACTGCTTGGTGTCTGTGTAAAGTGTAAACGCTTGTAGGTATACAATCGGTTTATATGTCTGCTTTCCACGTCTTAATAAAAAAATTTATAGTCATCACATCTGGTACTTTTTTCGATACGTATTTAAGACATTAAAAAATCTGCTAAACATGGAATTTCATTTTTGATTGTATTTTTTTTAATTATGTATATAATATATATTTTATATACTCTCTATATCTATAATCTGAATTAATAAATGTATAGATTCAATCACATTACCTACACTATTTTACTTTTTAATTTAATTTCAGAAATATTTGTCTCAATACTATTGCTTATTTTATTACTTAATAATAATTGATTCTTTAAAAGTATGGACTTAAGAGTACATGTCTTAATTGAAACAAGTTTTTTAACACCATAGTAAACAAGTAGACGAGTCCTTTTCATGTCTACTGAAACTCATAGATATCCAGACAAGCACAGGCATACAGACGCCTCAACACATCTGTCACTTTATTATAATTTGGCTCGGAAAAATTAAATCAAAAGTATTGTTTATGAAATTATGTTCACCATGACTACAATTTAAAAGTTGTGCATTCAAAAAGTAACATTATAGATTGGTTTGAAATAAAAACATTTGTCCTGAAAACTACATAAATTCATATTGTCTTCTACTAAGAATGTCAATGTTTAATCTGTACACTTCATTTTCCAACCTTGCTTCACCAATACAAACATTCTGAGAATTGTATATGTAACATCCTTCTTTATTAAAGGATACTGTGTTACCATTTGCAATCATACTGCTTACTGAAAGCAAATTCGTGGTGAGTGATGGTATGCACAAAACATTTTTCGGTACAGGGCTCGGATAAGCGGAGCATGTTCGCGGGGTCGCGGGTTCGAATCCCGCCTTGGTCATGGATGTTTATTTATGTATTGTATGTATTTCAGTAATGAAAATCTTAAATATATAAAATATCTTAAATTTATAGATCATATTAAATATATTGTCCGTTGTCTAGTACCCGTAACACAAGTTCTTACGGTACTTAGCACGGGGCTAGACCAACGTGGTGGGTAAAGTCCACAGATATTTATATTATATTGTTATTTACCAGTGAAGGCAATTTTGTTGACGTCCTTGTGCTCCACGAGCGCGGCGCCCGCGTCTCCGAAGCCCGGGACCACGTTCACCACTCCCTCGGGGAATCCGGCTTCCTGGAAACAAGTGCAGGAAAATACAGCAGCTGTAATGGATTTTATCGCCATTTTATTTAATTATTTTGCAAGCCCGACGTTTCAGCTTTACAGCCACCAGGGTCACGGGTGAACGTGTCGTGTAAGAAAGCTGAAAAAAAAGTTGCAATAACTCTCTTACAAATCGAATTCAACGCGGGCGGAGTCATGGGCATAGCTAGTAAGCTATTAAAGAAAGTAGTAAATAGGTAGTAAGATACTTATTATTTCGATATAAGCCGTGTTATTTTAACGCAGAGAGTAATGCACATTGCACAGTCTTCGATGATCAATAGGTGTAAAAATAACCCAAGTCTATTTTATCAAAATAATAAATGGTGAATGGTTAAAAGGTATAATACAAATTTCTATGAAAGATATCAAGACTTTTACACGACTTTAAGTTAAATTTATCTATAAAGAAGCCACTGTAACGTTCAAAAGTAATAACACAATATAAATGATGATCACAAATAAATATTTAAAATTTCGACAATATTGCTCTAGGTTATAGACAAGGAAAATAATTACATCACATCCCTTTCCTTTTAATTAGGGTTGATCCAAACTGCGAGCGAGATAGCTTAAGCTCACGTCTATCTTGCATTCTTCTGCGTCAACGATGGAAGCCGATGTAACTTATTTTTGTAGTACTATTATACATACACATAAATATTTTTTCTATCATCTACGTATACCTACATCTAATTTCAAACGTTTAAACTATGAAATATCTACAATACGTAGAAAAAAAGATAGGAAAACATCTAAGAAAGCTAGCAATTCAACTACTAAAACTAGTCAACCGCTATTGACTCTTCCTCATTGCTACCCACGACAACGCGCGAGTTTACACTTTAGTAACAGTTACTAGCTGGATTCTCTCTGTCTTCCAGTGAAGAATGATTGTGTTCACGCGAATATTACTCATTAAAATAAAACAACTTTAACGATTTTTTTTTTCATTCCGTTTTTTTTAATTAAATTTTTAATTATTTTATTATCCCGACGTTTCCGAAGCTCCACCCGTGACCATTGTTGCAAAATGTGTCTGTTGTTTATGTAAGTATCGAATAAAATATAATGTACGGTGTACTGTATACCCTACACACTAAATTATAGAACTTGTTTTTCCCTTTTTAGATAGTGGTTATTTTTTGCAGTCGGGTTTTATGTTTTTTAATAATTATTATTTTGAACGCGGTGAACGATAAAGGTATATAGATATTCTTAAAAATTTTTGTACATTGAATATATTTACGAAATCTAATTGGGGACGATGTTAAAATAGTATTAGAACACTCATGTTTTTTAATTTTTTTGTCTTTCTGTTTGTCCGGGCTAACTCAGAAACTACTGAACTGATTTGAGTGAAACCCTTTGTGGTGTATAGGTTAGGTTAGACACGACACCCGCGCGCGAGTCGTACACTACAGAAACGCATAATTAATAACACGACGTTCAACGCTATGGCCTTCTACTCGTGAATAGTGTCTCACAAGTACTTCATCTACTGTCTCTTTTCCTTTTTGATGATTGGAACTTAATTTGAATGTCTCGCTCCCACGCTTTGTACATCTTTCTCGTAGTGAGAACAATTCTAAATCTATGGATATACCTAGTCTAACCACAAGTTCTGTTACAAAGAAAAAAATATTTTTTTAATTGCAAATAACATTTATTACTTTTACAGTGTGTTAGTTTAATACACAAATATAAAACAATTAGAAATATAAAAAGCTTATTCGAATTGGTCTCCATTAGCTGCAATACAGTCCTTTAAATATTGAGGCCAGTTATCAAAAGAAGCACGCACTCTTTCCATGGGGAAATTCTTCACTGTCAATTGTATGGATTGTTTTAGGTAAGTACTCCAAATTATCATGACGTTTAGAGCAACGAAAGACGACGGCCAGCCTTCAGCTCTGATAAAGTCGAGACGTTTACTTCCAAAAAAGACTGCGTGGACCGAACCTTATGACCCGACGCCGAGTCTTACTGGAAGGATCATACTTGGTTATACCAATCACAAAGTGATGAAATTGTTTTTCATTAGATCGAGAGCACAGTCGAGCCAACACGATAATCGATTGCTTTCCTTAAAAATGCTTTTATTTTTCATCACAAGTGACAACGTGGTTTAAAATCGCTGGAAATCATCGTCTACACATTCGGTCACCTGGTGGAATGTGTCACAATCTTTTCAAATTAATTTACTTCAATTTGAAAAGATTTCGGCACAACTGGGGACCTCTCGCTTACACGAAACCGGCGTAAAGTGACAGTTGTGCGTGCCTTTCATGCGGTGTGTAAGTAGCCGATGTCCCACGGAGGTAGCTTAATCCATTCACGCGTTTTAGAGAAAAAGGTCTTGATAGACGTACAGACAGACGGACAACAAAGCGATCCTATAAGGGTTCCGTTTTTTCTCTTTGAGATACGGAACCCCAAAAACGATTAAAATCGGTTGCGTAATTTCAAAGATCTAAGCGTACAGACACACAGACGGCGACCCACGGCTTGACACTAAAAGGGGCCTTTTCTGCGATGTTAATCTATAGAATGTCATCTCATTGTCATCTGAATGTCATCGACACATTTTTGACTTGGTATAGCTTCTCTATACGTAGTAATAATAACTCAATGGTTCATACTCATTATTTTATACATTACATCTAAACTAGTTGTCTGCCAAAGTCACAATGAGTCAAACGTAATATTAATATTATAATGTTTTGTACAATGAATTTGCACAAACGAAACTTGATTAGTTTCTGATGAAATAGTTCACGTCAATGTTGTAAACAAAAAATGTTTGTAAACATTATGTAGGCTGTTTGTGTTGGGCCACGCGGTTGAAAAAATTACATTTTTAGCCAAGGACAATTTCGGAAATCAACAAGATGAACAACGTAAAACGCAACGGTTATCATAATTAAAAATAATATGCTTTTGAAATAAAATTAATTACCTACTAACCTGATGTTTTTTTATTTTCAATTTAATTTCTTTTTCTCCGGGAATATTTAATTCTTTTTCTAAATTTAAATATTATGCACTTAGTTTTATTTGTTTATTTTTATAAAGTGGCGACTTCATGTTCCATAAACATTCGTTTTCCAAATATTTGGAACTCAACACTCTTCTTTTTCACTCTTCAATTATATTGAAGAGTATAATAATAATAATAATATACTAAAAGGGGAATAATAATTTATGAGATTAATAAAAACAAACTATGGATAATTTGACAGCTCAACTCGACCTTTGGACTCGTCACTCGACTACAACACAACACCACAATACACAATATTATAGATTATAGATTGAGTGTGTTACCTTTCTCCCATACCGTCTTAACCGCGTTAGTGTCATGTGAATGTGAGGCCTAATTCTAACAAACATGGCTCGGTAAAAGAATACTAGTGTTCAAGAGGTGTACTTTTTAAAATTACTCAATAGTTCAAATATTATAATTTACACTTTTGCAGCTCACTCAATACTTTAAACAGTATAAAGAACGTAATATTCAAAAAAAATATTTAACAACTGATTTGTTCGGTACAGTAGGTAACTACTTTGTAACTCATATTGCAAGCAAAATAATTCCACCGGCCCAATTCGGCCATATTGCTGCATGACACTGCCTCTTTCTATACCTAGTCTGTATAAATTAATATGACACTGCCTCTTACTACCTATACCTAGTCTGTCTAAATTATTAATAGCAGCTCGTATATCTGAGCTAAACACATTCAGTTTTCAATTCAGATTAGATCTCCCACTGAGTTCTAGAATATAAGTGCGTTGTAGTTTCTTTACCTATTCTTCGCACATCTACGTACGGCCAACATTACTACCAGATCATATTTACCTGGCTATAAAAGATTTTATATGTACAGCTATCGTCAGATAATATCTCTGGGAGAATAAGATAAAACTCTTAACGCTATTAAATATTAATGTATAAGATATAGATTACGTTACGATGTTAGTAGATATCAGATGCAAGTAGCAAATGCTTTCTTTTGTCTTTTTTCAACATTTACTGTTAAAGCTCAAAGCATCAAAAATATGGCAAACGAGATCACAACGATTTTCATCAAAATGCCTCGCAGTAATGCGGGAAAAAAGTGTTCATCGATTCTGACGTGCAAATCGATCGTCGGAACTGGGTATAGGGGCGAAAGACTAATCGAACCATCTAGTAGCTGGTTCCGTCCGAAGTTTCCCTCAGGATAGCTGGCGTCGATTGTTAACAGTCCCATCCGGTAAAGCGAATGATTAGAGGCATTGGGGCCGAAACGACCTCAACCTATTCTGCTATTTCTGTCTTAATGTTTTACCTGTGCTATAATAATAAGAGCACTAGAGTAGGCAATTTGGACGTATGATATTGAATCCAAATTACAGATGGGCTGCCGTGTTTCATGCGGTGTGTAAGTTCTAAACAACGCTGCTTTTGTCAAATACATCCTGACAATTTATATTTACCTCATAAATCATTTTTTTTTGTTTGTATCTGCGCTATCTCCGATTTTAACAGAGTATTTTATCATGATATTCCTAAACTTTTTTATCGCGAAGCTCCTTACTGTGTGATAGTAATATTTATGGCATATTTAATTGAATATAAAATACTTTTCATTCATTAACAAGCTCGGTGAAGGTCATTCTAAGGCGGGATCTTGACCATGACGTGACGTGCTTAATTAATAGTACCTAGTTCTAAGTTATGTTGTGCGCTGTCAGATACAATAATATATTTTATGACCTCTCACGCATATAAAATAAAAAGCAAAATTAAAAATAAACAAAACTGTTATTTTTTTTTGATATTTCTATGTAATATTAATTAATAATTTGCCCTCGTTGCTTTGATACTGCGTTATTTTCTTCCTAGTACCTACTAAAGATTTAGTGCCACCTGATGGTAAGTGACTCTGGAAAAACGGACAGGTTACAGTTAGAACGAAATGCAAGAACAATAATTAGGTGAAGGTTGCGATCATTGGACCGGCTCTTTCATTGGACCACCAAATTTTTTCAAAAACTATGCATGTCACAACGAGTTCATTACGTTGATAGGCAACATTACAGCACCCCTTGCCCTCTCGCCAAACCTCAGTGCCCTCGCGACGTGTGGGAAGTAGTGACGTATGCACTTGTGTCAGCGGTGATCGTGATATAAAAACGAGCTATCAACAAACCCATGTAAGTAGCATTGTATTTATACATGTTTGATGATTGTATTGTGTCCGAATAGCAAATTTATCTGTGCTTACAGAGACTATGAAGTTTTTTACCTAACTTTGCACGTTTTTTAATACCCGCTTTCATTATGTTGATATACCTAGTTGCCATCAATGGACCACAATGGTGACGCCATTATTGGACCGGTCTAATCAAAGAAACTTAGCGAATTGCTTATTTTCACTTAGTATTATTCTGAAAAATGTTCTTCTCTGTGTGAATTTCATATTGCAATAGTTACAAATACAAATTTTCTAAATTTTTTTTTTACCTTTCATTTTTTTTTACATAAAAATTAAAATTAAAATATATAAATGGAATTATTATTGTATACTATTGAAAATATAATAACAAAGTTAATAAATAGATTTTCGTATTGTCTATTTTTATATTGCACGTATCTAGATACCATATACCTACGTACCTTTTTGTTATAATCGGATAATATTTGTATATTCCAGAATGTCGGCAGAGAAAAAGAAAAGGAAATTATATTCTTGGAATGAAGCTGGTATGATACTAGTAGCAGAATTTTTAAGAAAAAAGCTATTGGATAACATGAAGCGAGTCGAGTCTATGGCGTTCCAAAAGCCTCAATACAAAGAAGATTGAACGGTGAAAACCAAAACGCTGCGGAAGAAGTTCAGATAATAGGATCAGAAGGAGATTAGAAGAAAGAGAATTAAGGGATCACATTGTTGAAATGAAGAATTCTTTGTTTGGTATTACTCCCAAAGATGTCAAGAGAAGCCTTCCAATTTGATAAAAAATATATGATTATTTTAAAAACTTTTCAATAAAAAAGTAATTTTTATTTTGTGTTTCATTTGAGTCACCTTCATTGGACTGTTAATACAAATGTTACTAAGTCCATTGATGGCAACTTAGTGGTCCATTCATGGCAACGGTGGTCCAAAGAAAGCAACTCCTCATTGAATAGTTATGTTAATATATCTGTGAAACCTCTCAACTTTCCTGGCCAATAATTTATATATCATTAATTTACACAAAAAGCAATGAATTCCAGCAATTGGTTTTCATTTGTTGGTCATATTTCGTGAAATAGGATGTCCTAAAGTTAAGTGGTCCATTCATAGCAACCTTCCCCTAATTTCTATTTGTACGAATGTCAATGGGAGTTCCTATTGTTCACCCTTTGTCCCTTTGCTACAAAGGAAATATTAATTTTTTGACATTATTTAATATTTAATAAAAGACATAGCGCATTGATGTATGGAGCATTGCCCCACCCAAAAGTGAACGATCCCAGCATTGACGTTTACATCTTTACATAGGTAATTAAGTCCTCTTTTCAAAAAATTCAATTAATTTGTCAACAAAAATAATATTAAACATTTCAAACATTTATTTATTTAATGATTCATATACACAGTAAACATAATAAACACAAATGACATAATAAAACTATAAGTACAACAGCAATATAATTTGAAATTTATTCTCACTCAACTCTGCTGCACTACGATTTTTTTGCACTTTTTACCTGTTTTGAAGGCTTCGACACTGGTCTATTAATAAAGTGTAATATGAATTTCCATCAAAAAGTGACAATACATACCATCAACTATACATTGAGAAGTGTTCTCATACTATTTTAGCTTCGTCCCCAAATGGTTTTTCAGAACGAGAGCACAGTATTAAATTTAGTTTATAGTATTAATGACAAAGCAAAATCTATTTGCAATACCAATCTTTGAACTAATTACATCAAAATCGTTTTATAATTCGAGTTCGTAATATAATTCAAAGGTAAATCTGTTTAAACTAAAACTGTTATATGTAAATGTACCCCTCGCTCGGTTGGCTAGGGGAGTGATTTGTGAACAACAGATACGTAGTCACGACTGGCGCCGAGCTCAGGTAACATATTCAATCTGATTATTTACTAATCTGGTTCAGCAGTGTCGTGTGTTGCCTACAATTGCGCGTTTATTTTACTATAGGTACAGGTGTAAATGTAGTGGCCCACGTGATAACGTATACAATCGTTCACCACGTGGTGCTAGGGTGTAAACAACTTTGCCCTTCTCTTCGCCGCGGCATCGGTAGTGCGTTGTATCACTACATTGACATATAATGACACCTTCGTGAAGCGTCAAGTCAATGGAGAATCTGACCTTAATACCATAGGATGAAGTTAAATGATGGGAGGAACGGAGGAACGTTTTCTGATCAGAATATTACAAAAAGTGTGTCTAAAGTTTACCCCTTAACGTTCACGACTGTGAATAGTAACGTGACGTAAGCGGGGTGAAGCGTTACGCTAGTCACGCTCGACAGTTGCTGTTTCACACGATTTTAGAATGCATGCACATTATTAGGGAAAAAATAATCCATTGAAAGTTTGCATAATCTAAACAAGTTTATAAAGGAAAGATTTTTTTGTTTGTTTGGTTTTGGCTCCAAAACTACAGCACAGATTTAAACGATTCTTTTGCTAACAATAAGCTATAAAAGTATCAGGAAGTAATAAAGACTATATTTTACTCACTCGCTCTCATCGTTTACGATACAAATACTCTCTAGTAGTTCTCTGTATCGTCTTCGCAGATTTATCTGTAGCAACCATTTTGTTTTTGTAGCTCATCTCAAAAAATACCTTTAAAGCAACATAAATCCATATTCTTTTTCGCAGCGACTTTTGATGCGGAGACAGTAAATCGATTCCCCATATTTATTGTAAGTTTGTGTAAACATAGCTAATATAACCGATCCAATTTCAAGCATTGACGTCCTTCGACAAACTACCTTATAAAACTTATTCCCCTGTCAATTAATTTTGATATGACTCACTGACGCACAGGATAGTTAAAACTTCCATAGTTACTTATCGAATAACGTAAATTTCATCGATTTTCCGACTATGAAACTGACGTCTGTAATAAGTTTTCTCTAGTAGATTACATTTTTGTAGAATAATGACCAGTCTTCATGCAGAAATCTGTAGAATGTAATCGTCGTCTTTGAGTAATAAGGTTATATGGACTCAATATAAGTTGTATAGTATTTGTTCAGCATAAAAAAATCAATACTAGTATTTTAAAGCTGAAGAGTTTGTTTGGATCAACGCGACAGATCTCTGGGACTATTGGTCCTAATTGAAAAGTGTTAGATAGTCCGTTTAAGAGTACCGAAAGTAACCGAAAGTTACAGGTTGAATACGGACCGGATTGGCGAGACCGTAGAATCACAAGAGGTACCTCCTAAAATGATACTCACATACGAACAGTCATTTCTTCTAATTAATGGTTATCTGTGAGTTATTTATACATATTAACATGTGGTTTGTAAGTTTCAGATGTCATATTGAACAATTGTACATTGTAGGGTAACAAAACCCGAATTTTCCAGAATTCGAGTGACGGTATTTATCAAACAAAATACAGAGAAGTTTATAGTTCAGGACATAAGCTAAGTTTTATATCGAACATTGAAATCTTATCCCAGGTAATAAGTTTAAATACCCCCAGAGCCATGTTGGACTTAATTATGTCATCCTTGGAAAAATTATACATTCGTTTTGGAGACGAGAGTTTCAATTGCGTGTGCGCAATGGACTAATTATAGAAACATAATAAATATGTATTAGATACCTACCGACTTGTAATATAAATTGTGTTTTTAAGCGAAGGCCTAGTCTTGAAAATCAGAGCTTGAATCTGAGCTCTGACTTGGTTTTTTTTACAGGATGTTTTTGATGGGATATTATTTTTCAGGTACGTAACATAATATATGACTTTATACATAGTAGCAAAATATGATTATATGACCAATTATGATTTCCGCCTCGAAAGATAACTCAGTCTGACTGCCAACCTCCGCTAGTTTGAAGGGCATCCTAAGAATAAGAACAAAGTCAAAAAAAAAAGCTTCTTATTTCTTTTTCTTAATTTGATTTGGGTATATATGTATAATACAACTGTATGTTTGTCCATGTTTATGTCGCGTTGGACTGAAACGATTTGGTTGCGGTTTTTAGAAGAATGTTCGTTAGATTCAGAAGATTTTGACATGTAACTGAATTTTATGAACACAATTTTGGATATATAAAAATAAAAAAGGTCTGCTACGAATGGCCCAAGAGGACGGTGGAGGAAATCGAGCAACGCATCCATATGGTCTTTATGTGTCGGAGTCATGAAAAACTTATACTTAATCTAAATTGTACTTATTTTTCTAATTTTCTATTTGGCTAAGAGCTTTGTATTTTATTAATAATTAATAATTATGTATGTATATTCATTATATATACTTGGCTTCGATAATTACCCATTGATAGGTAATACAAGAAATCATCAGTGTCATTTAATTACGTTTTTATGATACCTCCCTTGTCGCGCCGGCCCAATTCGTCTACATGCTTGCAGACTGACACTACCTCTTACTAAAATATTAATATCTATCTACGAGTGTATATATAAAACTCAAAAGTGACATAGTCATCAATCAACGTACAGCCCAAACCACTGGACATATCGGTCTGAAATTTGGCATGCGGGTAGATATTAAGACGTAGGCATCCGCTAAGAATATTTTCATAAATTCAACCCCTAAAGGGGTGAAATAGGATGTTGAAGTTTATATGGATTTCTTAGGAATTAAACGCGGGTGAAACCGCATGGCACAGCTAATATAACATATAAACATTTGATACAACCATACCAAAATATTTTCGTATGTTATCAACATATCACAGTCATTGTCAATCAATACGATCGGAAAAACAAAATACTTTTTCCTCAAGGAAAATCATTGGACAGTTTATTAACCCCAATCGCATCGATAAACTTTAAATTAACCTAATTAATAATTTGGGAGTATCCCCCGTTCACGTGATAATGCCGCATGTACTAGCTACACTGTCGCTTTTCGTCCAGTCTATATAAATAAAACTCAAAGATAAAAGGGTAGTGATCTATCTATCAACGCATAGCCCAAATCACTAGACATATCGAGCTGAAATTTAACATGTAGGTAGATGTTATGACGTTGCATCCGCTAAGAAGGGATTTTTATAAATTCAACCCCGAAGAGGGTTAAATAGGATGTTGAAGTTTATACGCCAGGGGACGCGGGTTCGAATCCCGCTTAAGTCATAGATGTTTATCTATGTATTTATATGTATCTTTATTTGTAAATATCTTAAATAATAAAATTTATAAAAAACATTACATATATGTTCGTAGTCCTACTTACAACACAAGTCCTTAACATGGGGCTAGGGTAACGTGGTGTGTAAAAGTACTCTGATGTTATTATTTGCCGAATGGATATAATAATTAAAAATATCATTTTAAAACATGATTTATCAAACACATAAACACATACTGATTTAGATGTACAAGGTAAATAAGTATTCTATTAAAAATTCAAATCATTCAACATTTTATTCTTTCTTCTTTCTAAATTGGTAAAATGTATGCAGGTTCCATGTTATAAAAACTAGATACAAAAGGTTTATCAATTGTCATATGTATTTAACAAAACGTAGTAAACATAATATTATTATTCTAATATTATGCCTGTGCTTAATATCAGTGTAGGCAAAATTGTAATATGAAGGCTTGTTTGACGTAATTTTCGACTGTAGGTCAAAGGGAAGTTGGCACGTTGAAAGGTCTTTAGTAGTTGTCAGTAGTTTCAAGACGTTGTGTCCTAAGTTTTGTAGTAATTAAAAAGCAAAGACAGGTTAAACTTCAATAACTCAAAAGTAACATTTCGTAGGTTGGGTACTTCGATTATATTATCTACGTTCAATTGACTAATAGTCCAGTCATTATAGAATTTGACCGTGAATAATTAGTTCTTGGATTTTTTTTCGTAGGTCCTCGGGTGTGTTTCTAGAAAATAAACATACAGAGAAGTTATTTGTTGCACATTATTATTTGTTTTTTTGGTGATTTTATTTTGGCTAAATAATATTTTGTAAAATAATAATAGTTAATACCAATTAGTAGTAATTAATAAAAAATATTACACGGTTTGTAAACTCATTCTAGAACAGAAGAGATTGTGTTGAACATATTAACTTTTTTTATCATTTTACCTAGTGTGATTTTACCTAGTAGTGCATAATATGTAACGATAAAAGGATTTAGGCAGAATAACATAGGTATCCTTATAATAATATTGTTTTTAGAAGCGCATATTTTTAATATAACTCTAATAACCCTAACGCTTATTTCTCTAAAGAAAACTAAATATGTTATTAAAAGTTGATAAACATGAGTCACCGACGCCCACAAACATCCGCATTGAGGCTATACAGATGCGCTGCCCTCCTTTCTCCTTCCACTTCCATGGGCCACCGGCTACTTACACATCGTACGAAACGCGACAGCATAGCTGTCACTTTACGCCAGTCTCGTGTAAGCGAGAGGTACCAGGTAGGTCTTTTGTAAGTGGGTTATTGAATTATTATTTTTTTCGCCGTTAATGGAAAGATCATATATTAGTTACATAACAAAACTATTTTTATTTTTTTTATATTCGTTATAATTAAAAAGTTATTTTTAATTAAAAATATTTTTTTTAATTCAGTACCACAAAAGCAACTTGTTGTCAAGCGTTAGTTGTGACTTTCTATTTAGTAGCCAGTACATTTTTCTAAGCTGTTGACCTAGGGCTTTTCTTTTAGTAAAAATATGTTTACTCCAGGTTAACCGTCTATCTAGGTGAATACCGAGGTACTTAACGCTATCTAATTGTGAAAATATTTTTATAATTAAGAACTCTTATAAAGTATAACAATTTTTAGAGATGAAGATTGTCTCCCCGGACATGGTCCAAGCTTTCCTGCCTCTCAATGAGACTATTCACAATATAGGTATACCTACCAACGTCAAACAACAGCGCCGAGGTCATCTTTGCTACTAAGCGTGAGCTTTCTCCTATGTCAAAGTCAGGCGCTATGTAAGGTTAAGCGTTGACGTAAAGCAGCATTTTGTAAGATAGAGGTATATAAGGGTGCCAGAGATTACCGAATGATATGAGGCCATCATTTTGTCCAGTTCCTCGC
Organism: Calycopis cecrops; assembly: GCA_001625245.1. NCBI lineage: Eukaryota > Metazoa > Arthropoda > Insecta > Lepidoptera > Lycaenidae > Calycopis > Calycopis cecrops. The sequence goes on along the minus strand of LUGF01051598.1, from coordinate 349,275 downwards.
AGTGTTGTTTGATAATAACATGTGATGAACAGTACAAACGACAACACTCTACCACCAATCACTTTGGACATTGTTTTATTACATTCATATCACGGAGAAAAAAAACAACTAAAATACATTAATTTTTACTAAAATATTAATAAACCCGAGGACAACAAATGCCTTGTATTAATTATAAATCGATTTTTGTTAATGCAGTTAGTAAATATAGCAAAAAATGGATTTGTAATTTCAACAGTGTGATTATAAATGTAAAGTGATGACGTCATAGACAATTACTAACTTATTTGCAATCCCAAGAACACAATAGTAATATTGGAAATGATGACGTCATATGTAAATACTAATTTTTAGTTCC
>LUGF01051598.1:332380-347131 GCA_001625245.1 Calycopis cecrops | reverse complement strand
CGGATCCAATGCACAAACCCGGGCGCTACAGCTAGTGCACTAAATCACTGTTTATTATGATATATAAGAGAAGTCGGAGCCATTTTAATGACTATCGACGCCCATAGACGTCCACATAGAGGCTATACAGAAGCGCTGCCCTCCTTTCTACTCCTACCTCCTTGGGCCACCGGCTACTTACAACGAAACCTTAACAAAACGCGACAGCACAGCTGTCACTTTACGCCGGTCTCGTGTAAGCGAGACACCTCCCCGGTCGTGTCGACCTAATTGCCTGCAAGCAAGCAACGTGGCACTACCTCTTACTACGTATGTTGTATGTTTATTTGCGTAACCCTTGTTCCGTGCTGATTGTTTTGGCGCGTAACATTCGCCTCCAAATATGGCGGACGAAGTATAGCTAGTTTTACTTTTAAATTATCATAGCAATTAGTGCGGGGTGTGTCGCGTTTCGTGCGGTAGTAAATGGCCTTCACGACCCGTCAGACTTGATGAATACGTCCACAGATATCCGCATAATCGTGTCAACATAGGCATCAGCTCAACTGTAGGGTGTCAACTGTCATACCTCTATGAGATATGAATATGTAACAGTGATCAGTATCCTCGCCTACGTTTACTGTAATCAGGGCACTCACTATTTTACTTTATATTTCAGACCAGTAGATTACGCCGATTCTTGCTTTGTAAATCTAACAGAGGAACAACTGAATAAATTAGAACGCCTGCAAAACCTAACCATAAGGTTTATCTTCGGAGTACGAAAATATGAGTTTACGTTGAGCTCCGTGTTCTAGGTGCAGCTAAAAGATATTTAGGTTCGCCTTGTCTACCTGTGTGCGGCAAGGACCTATTTTGTGCCATTATGATTTGTACGGTCGTTTTTACGCGCACTCAAGGATAAAAAAATGTGTAAAAGTATTTTTGTTTCTCATTTGTTGTACTATCTATAATTGTTGTTGTTTTTTTTAAACTAAGATGCAGGCATATAAAATCTTATTGAATTACGAAGCTTAAGTAATAATCAGGTAGGCAAAAATCTAAAAATCTATTTATATAACTTTGTTACCAAAAATATTTGTACAAAAAAAAACTTAGCATGAGTATTTTTTGAAATATGGAATATCTTATTACTATTGATATAATTATAATATTTATTATTAACTACTCGCGCTCCGCAATTTCAACCGCGTATGTCTCGATACCATAGAAATATGATGACGATTCATTATTTACGATCTATTATATGTTAGCTGCATAGTTTCCGGTAAATATTATCTCCAAAACTGTATAGCACCGTTCAAATTTAGATTTATATATGGCGTTATCTCAAAATAGTATTTGGTAAGCGAAGTTTTTTAAACGAAAGTAACATCCGTTCGATAGATAATTAATTTATTACCCGTAATGGTCGGGCAGGTAAAAATAATTTAAAGATAAATAGTGGCAATCTATAAATGCGTCAGCTGATCGTCATTATTTATATATAACTAAAACTGTTAGCTTTGTTTGTTTAATTCATCTTAAGAACGTTTTGCGTAGCTCAATTTTCTTACGAAATATTACTGAAATTCATTTATTTTTGCTCCACGTGCGTTGATTGCGTAGATCGATGTTCTCAAAATTTATGTTGGTAAGTATTAGGCCAATCTCATACAAGCGGAATTCCGATTTCCGCTTCAGGACGACTTTCTTAAAAGTATCTTTTAAGATTTCTGTAACAAAACAAAAAAATACTAGCTCTAGGTATGTATGTAGTACAAACACAACACTTATTTGATAAAAAGAGTCATTCATTAACAAAAAAATATGATAAATAAATTAGATTAAAGAAGTTCTTAACTGGCTTAAATGTATAATGTTTTCAATGTTACTCATAATAATATGCTTGCATGGTAAGAATAAAAGTCACAAAAGAGATTTGTCTTAAAATAGGACCCAACTCATAAGTTTATTGAAACTTTATGTAGTTGTATGCAGCAAATAATACTTTCTAATTCTGTTAAAATGGTACGCGAATAACAAGATAATGAAATAAATTTAGCAGTATTAGACGGTAAAAGTGTGCTGACCTAAAAATACAGGCGACTGGAGTACCTAGTTTATACTATATGTAAGCTGTAAATTAAATATATCGAATGGTGCGGCTGTTGATCAAGATGCTCTGAATACGTTAAATAATATGGTAAGAGAAGGGGTTAAGAATTTCTCATAGGAAAACTATAGTACGTAATTGCTGCTTTTACTAAAGCTTGCACTCGGAATATAAATAGGTATAATGTTACTTTAAAAATAAATAATAACAATGTTGAGCAAGTAGAAAGCGTCAAATATTTAGGTATGTGGCTTGGTAGGCGATCAGGATGGAACAGATACATACATGAATTACATACGAATATATGTAAATTTTTAAATGTTTTTAAAATACTTCCAATCTCAAAATGGGGTATTCATCCAAAACATTTAAGGTTACTTTATATTTCTATCATTCGAAGTACAATAGACTAAAACAAACATAAACTCCAAGCAAAGCATCTAGGACTTAAAAACAAAGTAGATACGCCAATTTACATCTCTGAACAATTAACTCCTAAGGGTGCTCGACTGTTTTTCCTGGCCAGAGATCTGACGAAATCAAAATCTTATAAATTTTGTTGGACATCCTTTGGACGAGTTTACGTCAGAAAAAATGGTAATAGTTAATCATAGCGGGTCAGAAGACCCAAATTTATCCCGATAGGTTCGAAGTTGTTAGGTTGTTAGGATATTTTTTTTATTTGCACTCGGAATACTTGGTCCAATTTTATACTTGGATCGACCACTTGTTAATCACAGTGGGTCCCTTATGATATAAAAACCCCACTCACTCGAAAACACCACATACATGCACAAAAAAGCAAGTGTTTCAAACTAAATCTAAAAGTACTAATATAAGCATATTTTCATAGCTAACAATTCGTATTACGGTGGTTGAGTCAGACGGGTCTCCGGGGTAGAAAAACCTTATCTGACGTCCACACGAGGAAAAGGAACTAAAAAAATAGCAAGCGGCCTGACCCTATTGGATTATGAGTCATAATAAATAAAGTATCCATGTCATAGTATAGGACGTTGATATTTTTTTTTAATATACTATATGCCCAAAAATATTAGATAGAGTTATATGCAGATGCTTTGGCCTTCTCAATTCGGTTCTCTAGAAATGAGTCTTACTTCGCACACTGTATGATATGCAATAGCATAATCATCCACATACCCGTTAAGCCAGCCCAATTTAGCTGCTTCATTACCATCATTGGTTGACTAAGACACAATCAGGCTGCATCATGACAAATTGGGGCACATTTAGACAGACTGGCATTGTATTTAAATGTACATTAACTCCTTGCGTCACACACTACCGGTCCCACCCAGGATACGGCGTTAAAGTTTAACTATTATCCATAAAAGCTTAAATGTATTTAGAAAGAGGTAGTGCTACGCTACCTTCACGCATGTAGACCTCTCGCTTACACGATACCTTCGTAAAGTGACAGCTGTGCTGCCGCATTTCGTACGGTGTGTATGTAGCTGGTGGCGCATGGAGGTGGGACGAGGAAGGCGGCGCCTCTGTATAAACGCTATGTGGATGTTTATGAGCGTCGGTCATGAAAATGGCTCCGATAGTTCATTTGCCTCCTTATAATATTAAAAAAAACAATAGTGTATTAAGTGTATAAAATATATGCAAGCGATTAAATAGCGCCAGACCGTAAATGTCTCCAAAAAGGTAAGTTCAACACTTGGGAAAACAGACCGAATATTGTCAGGCTTACTTCCTGAACTCTCAATACTCTGGTTTGTACGTAATAATAGATAAGACTTTAGAAAGAGTAAAATAGTAAGTACCTATGTAATATAATGACGTTTACGATCTAGAAACTTTACCCATTTGTAATATGCAGGTAAAAGTTGTACAGTAGGTACATTCAATGCCAGAAGTCGCAGGAGAGATCCAGAATTACAAAATAGCTTAACAATTTAACCAACTAAATTTATAGGACAAACTTGGCTACAATATAATAAACACCGTAAATTCATTGAAATAAATCAAATTCAATCGTAATGTGATATTCTAGACTGTTCGGCAGTTTTCTGGGATAAACGCTATATTCAAAATGTGAACGGTTTTGTTTGTTATTCTTTTACATAATAACTTCTGAACGGTTGTAGATAATATTTGACGCCGATTTAGATTACAATCTAGTAAGAAATTACCAAAAAAATAATGATTTCTGCAGAAAATACAGCTACTATAGGTATAATGCAGTGGAAAGCGGTCCCTCCATCTGTCACACACATGGCTGAATCTCTCGCATAGTATTAATATAAAGTCTTTATCATGAAATTTTCACTATGTTTTATTTACCGTAGTTGACATAACAAAAATACTAAGAGTTGGTTATTTATTATAGTTTCCTCATTATATTTAGTTACGCAAGTATAAGTTTATTAATTACAAAGTTAATTTCATACTGTATGAGTGTACAATTCTTCCCTATTAATGTAAGAAATTAGGAAGAGGTAGTGCCACGCTGCATGCATGTAGCCGAATTGGGCCAGCACGACCGGGGTGATACCTCTTGGTTACAAGAGACTGGTGTAAAGTGACAGCTGTGCTGTCGCGTTTCGTGCGGTGTCTAAGTAGCCGGTGGCCTATGGAGGTGGGAGGAGGAAGGATGGTAACGCATTTGTTTATCTCTATGCGGATGTCTATGGGCAACGGTAGTCATGAAAAATGGCTCCGACTGCTGGTTTGCCCCCGTATACCATAAAAAAAAATGTACTATATCTTTTTGGAGCGTACTATATTTTTTTTGGCTAAATACTATATTTCGACCAAAAAATGTTGGCAACCCTACTTGCAATGTCAATTGTTTGTCAGATACGTCTAACGTCAGAGTTCTATACAAGACGCCATTGTTATTATTGTCATAGTGTTGCATAATGTGGAAAGATTATATTTATTTGGCGTCTGAAATAAAGACGTATCCATGATTTAAACTAGGTACGCAAATGTTGCTCAAATTGTATTTCCTTTATTGCTTTTAGCTTTATAGCTGTACAAGAGTACACACAGGGCTCATACAATTTTAGAAAACGGGCGTGTTTAATATGTACGATTCTCTTGTCATTCATCTTTTTTATTGTGTAACTGGCTGTTGCCCGCGGTTTTGCTTGCGTGTTAGAAAAAAAATATTTGTACATATTTCCAGCCTATGGCGCTCGTCAGTCCTTCAACTATCTCCATATTAAATATCACATCGATCTGTAAATCTGACTTGATGTGCCATCGCGAGCGTGTGGCATCGATGATGCATCGGCAGGAGACTGTGGATTGCTTGAAGAAATTCAATGCGCGCCGCAAGTTGAAGGGTGCTATTTTAACAACTATGCTTGCTACGCGCAATTTCTCTGGCAAGTCTATGGTGAACAAGAAGGGCGATGGGTCTCAGGTGAAAGAGTCTACTGATAGCAGTAGTGACTTAAGAGGCCTATTATTGAACGCCTGAGCGTTAAAGGTTGCTAAACGTCAATCTATAATAAGCTACTTAAATCTTAAGTCAAAAGTACGATAGTTGTATGACGCTTAGCAACCAACCATGTTTGACAATAATAATTTTCGCATGATGTTGTAATAGACTGCTTAATCCACAAAATGTATTAAATGGATTTGGATGAAAATAAAGTTTTGCACAAGTATAGATTATTGAAACCTGGAGTAACATAAAAATGATAATTTTTTTGAAAACCATTGGAACACATGCTAAATTCATATGCATGGGATCTATTTGGCAATATAAAAGCTTAACCAATGAATATTGTGTTCCAACTGCATTCTTCCTAACTGGGTGCTCCAAAGGCCGTGGCATATATTTTAATACTAACTGGTGCCTGCAACATCTTTCGCATAGTGTAGTAATATTATCTTAATCAAAGTGATTTGTTAGTTTGCCTGCAGTGTGCTGATATTCCGATTTCCCGTAGGAATGAGAGATTTTACCTCAGTAAAAAGTGTTTTTGATGTTGACCAGGCTTAGAATCTATACACCACAAAGTCTCATTCGAATCCGTCCAGTAGTTATGGAGATTAGCCCGGACAGACAGACAAAAAAAATGACATTACCGAACTGAATTACAACCAGTCCAGTGTGGCACTATACTGTACAGTGTGGTTGTGTAACTGAATTACAACCAAACAACTGTGGTTACCCCATACCTAATCGACGGGATACGTTATTCGTAAGAAGGAGGATTCCTGCGAAGTTGCCAAGCTTCTTAGAAGTGTACGGTGGCTTTTCGGCGGGGGTGTTTGTTGCCTGTTGATGGCAATTTCTTCTTGCTAGAAGAATGTCTGGAGGCGAAAGCTTCGAGGGTGGACCGTCCACGTCCAGGGGACGTCGCGGGAGCCAAAGGGCGAGGAAGGACAGTGATGATCTGTCTACTTCGTTGTCCGAGTCCGGGTTGGGGCGAAGGCGACTCTATTCGGAGTTGTCCGGCTCGGACACAGAGACGGAGCACCGTAAGACGGAAGGCGCGCGAAATGTCGCGAAACGCGGAAAGGCGCTATCGCTGACCAGTGCCAGGGTGGCCCTTAGGGAGCGCATTGAAAAGGCGCGCGAGGAATTATATAATAACAAGCTTTTTACAGGGCATGAGACAAATAACCACATTTGTACAATGTAGGCCGTATATTAAATAGTCTTCATAATCGTCTATGGATATGAATCCGATAGGTATAAAAATGATATTAAGTTTTTAAAAATACGTAAATACGTACTTAAAAATACTGACACTTGATGTTAATTAGCTATTTAACACAGGTAGCAGGCCGGTAATCACAGGTTCAACCTATTAAGCGCTCGGCGCGGAGAGTAATGGTGGCGTCTCTGTAATCCCATCGCACATCCCGATCGTGAGGGCCGGTGACGTCACACTGACATATTGTAGCCTCACCGGTACCAGCTAACCGAGTTACATAAATTACTGTGCCCAGTTAGTGCTTTAGTTAAATTTGTATTTACCACATAGCGTTATGGCGGTTTGTCAACCGATAATCAGGTGGAAAGTTGGTACTTAAATGTTTATTGGTGTATAGTTTTACTAATACAATTATCAAATCACAAAAATATAATATATTTAATTAAATTAAATACAATAAACGTGAACTTGTGTCATTAGTGTAGACTATATATGATCTTAAGTGAATAAGTATCAGGTATATTTATAATAATAAGATATATGTTTTATGGTAATCGATAATATTTTAGCAGATATGTGTTAATTGCTATTCACGTCAGTCGCCATTTTATTGTAACCTTGTATGGTATGTAAATATTATTACAGGACAGCAGAATTCTATAATGACATTTCATTTCTTTTACAGCCACTGAATTCAAGAATACAACAAGTAATCAAGTGTGAAAACTGACAATTATAATTAAGTGATTTTGCTTTTAATACTGGTCTAAAAGTTCTTTAAACATTTTTCCTGCTAATGTAATATGCTGTATATTGTATAATGTAATATTGTTGTGTAATACATTTATATTGTTCAACAATAGTGACCTAAATTAGGAAAAAAATATTAAGGTCGCGATTCTTGCTGTAGTTGATCGACTAATTCTAATCGATTTTGGTTTCGTGTAAGTGAGAGGTACCTCCCCGGTCGTGCCGGCCCAATTCGGCTAGATGCATGCATGCAGCGTGGCACTACCTCTTGCTGAAGCTTCTGACGAGAGAATAAGTGTTGCCCGTGCCTTATGACAGCCCTGGTGTCTGGTTCACTCGTAATCATGTCTTTTGGTATGTTTATAGATTCAGCAGTCATCGTTCCTGCGTTTGTTATACAGCTTCAAAAATATCAGGGTCTTAAGAAGTCTTTACATAGGGTTTGGACAATTCAGAAATGGCAATCGATTGAAGTTTGGTAAAAAGGATCCTAAAAGAGAGTACGACAGAAACGTCGATGTCCTCTGTCGATTGACAGCGCCCGGTGGTCCATCAACACTTAAAACCTTAAGGAAATTCCGCAGCGCATCTGATCTTATCTCCTGTGCTATGTAATAAGTACTTTGCTGTTACTGCAATTTGTGAATTAACAAAGGAAATAAATAAGGGCGACAACACACAATATACTTTTAGCAGCGGCGATCGGCGATTTTGCGACTGCATCGATGCTGCATCACAATTTGGCGACTCTCCGAGTTCAGTCGCGATATTGGAATCAAATGGCTATCGGAGCAGTCGCTTTTGGCTTTAATCTCCACGTTCGGCGTTTCTAAGCGAGCGCTGGGGAGGGTCTGGTCTCTTCAGCTTCTAAAAGCGCCGATGCTAAAGTAGCATGTGTGCGGTAGCTCTAAGATAAGACAAATCTTACATGGTGTGCCAACGATAGGGAAGGTGACGATCAACTTGGCTAGTCCGTCGGTGCCGGCGAGTCTGGCGACTCCCCTGATGGTGTCCAAGGTCTCGTTGACGACCTGCGTGTTGAACACGTCGACTGTCTCGCCCGCGAGCGTGTACTCCGCCGTGTTACACGTGCCGTCTTGAAACAGGGACGGGTACGAAGCTACGTCGTACCATGTGCCGGTATACTGAAAGTACGATATAAATTTTAGCTTAAATTTAATCATTGCTTTTTATTGAACCTGGTGAGTCTGGGTTATGTAGTAATAATAATAATGTCGTCCCAGCCGATTTCGGCGGCCGTCTCTATAGAGACGAGCCATCTGCGCAGGACATATTACAGCGCACAAGTGTCTATTCCCTCATTGGCATATTCCGATGGGACGTCAATCTGACATGACTGGTGAGAAATCAGGCGCAGAACCGACGGCTTAACGTGCTCTCCGAGGCACGGGGGTGTAAAGCCGCCTACTTCCTGACTCCGGAATGTTATTAGAAATTGAAAAATTCGTATAGCAATGTTTGGTCCGACCCGTGATTTGAACCCAGAACCTCACGTCTGTGGATGAACACGCTTACCACCACGAGGCAGTCAAAGGGTTAGGTAGTAGTAGTTTGGGTTAGGGGTAAGGGTTAGGGGTAAGAATATTAGTAGAGAAAAAAAATTTAAATTACTACTAGTGGGCAGGTATTTCGCTTCTATTAAACTGATTTTTTTTGTACTTTCAAAATGCATAAAAACTTGTTTTGTATTACAAAACTCATACAAGGTTGATAAAACCGAGAGGCGTTAAATAAAACCACATATTTAGTGTATCGTTTTCTGTATAATAAAAATCAGATCAATGAGAGCAATAGCCACAGGAATTTTTTAAAGTTTTTTCTCATTATGTACACGCTCCTGTCAGCTGTCGAGAGGCCGCACCGCCTGACTAGGGTCATTATCCCGTGCGAGGTTGCCGTACTGTAGGTACAAATGTGACGTCGCGCGTGTCGCGTCGCCGATGCGTTACGCTTAGGCTTCGTTCACACGGCATTGTCCTGCACGTTTTCTTGCAGTATACGTCTTAACGTATAAATAGTGACCATACAACGTACATAGATGCATTCACACGTCGATTATACTGCAAAAAAACGTGTACCGCTTATACGTTTAAACGCATACTCAACGGACTTGTGAAGCAAATCGAATGAACTTTGACGTATTCGGTTCGCAGTGGCATATGGTATAGCTTTGTCTCCTTCACACGACACTGTCATACGTTTTTTATGGAATAGCAATTTTCATCGTTTCTAAGATTTTCGAATAATTTTTCAAATGTGATCGTACGCACAGATTCTTTATTAACAGGATATACCCAAAACCTTCTGTTTCGTTGGCGGCGAGACCGTTGGCGCCTTCGATATCAATACAAAAGTACAACCAAGCGTGGATCCATCAGCAACGTCTACTCACTGTAACAACTGTGTGGAAACTGCGGCTATTCGTTTTTACACGAATAAAAATTTACCATATGAACACCCGGTTGACTATACGTTAAAAAAACGATTACAACAAAACGTGCAGGACAATGCCGTGTGAACGAAGCCTAACGCAGGTCAGACAGATCAATCCAAAGGATGATTACATTTTTTCTTAATAAGCTATTGAAAAAGGGTTTTTCGTATACTTCTCACCAACTTTTTTTTTAACAGTTTCGGATTAACAGTAGGCACTTATTAGTATAGGTATACATAGTTTCATTTAGTGCTTCTCGCTTTTGTCATCGTTGTATATCGATTTTATAGGTACTATTTAGTATTCTAGTTTTATTTCCATTCCTTGTCTAGAAAATGAACGTTTATAATGCATAGGAAAGATGACTAGTTATTTTATAATACCATTTACCTTGTACCTTTTTTATATTTTTCTATAATAAAAAGATAGGCGGATAAAGGCGATTTAACATACCATCTTATTTCTTCTATTTAGGTAGAAAACTTACCGCCAACACATCGAAGGTGGATACCACGTTGATATTCGGGTCGCACTGGCCTCGGAACTCAACGGGCTGTCCGTTCGGTACCGGGTAGTAGAAGCACCCGTTGTCAGACTGGTCCACTCGCTCGAAGTACTGGGAGTTGAGTACGAGTACTCTCTCCACAACCGCCTGTATCCTCTCCTCAGCTGCGGCACTCAGCTGCGCTGATCGGCTTAGCTTCCAACTTGTTACTGAAGTGGAAGGAAATACGATCTTAGTTTCTTTGGGCACTGGTAAAATACCGTAGAAATACTATAGAAAATGGCATTGCCATATCTTAATCGATAGTTTGCTTTTAAACATCAAAATTATGATGTTTTCCGTACAAAAAAAATTGCACTATTTTTTTTCTTTAAAAGTAAGCAATATTTTGCAAAACAATAAATAAACGTTCCTTGTAATTGCATAAACTGTACACAGAAAAATATCAGGTCGGTTGGTCGACGTTTGTTCCTAAGTACTCTATTTTCGTAATCGCAACCAGTGTGCCGGTATCGCGGGGAGAGGTACCTCCCCTGCCGTGCCGGTCCAATTCGCCATGAAGCATGAAACTGCTTCATAATATTATATACCTCTACTCCTTTATACGTTTTTCATCTTTCACGCAATAACATGACAGAATAAAAGACATACATACAAGCTTTCACATTTATAATATCACTTTTAATAAATACAACATTATGATTACTTTAGAGCTCAAATAATTCTGTCTTACCTAGTAAGATGTAATTCGGAAGTAACATATTATCCAAAGTTCACCTACCTCTTCGTTGCTCGCTGTTTATGTTGAAGCAACTGTAAACCAGCGCAAACGAGGTGTAATCCGTGTCCAAGATCCAATACTCCGATGGTACCGGAGCTGAAATGTTGGAGTGCTATATTAATCATCATGATCATGCCATTTTTACGCCAGTTCCCATAGGCGGTTGGCAGGGAAAAGATAGTGCCATATAACGACCTCCAATTGTTTTCCTTCCATTTTAAATTAACATTAAATGAAAAAGTTAATTATTACATAGTTGAGTTGCCGTAGAAAAAGCAAGTGAATGAAGAGCTTCCCGAGGCCCCGGTAATAGTTAATTAATATTTAATATTGCTCTTTTATCGTGATAGATTTCTCTATTGCCTCGGCAGAAAAGACCGGTAGACCCTCTTTAGTCAAGTCTTGTCGCGCGACGAAGATATTATGAATCTTTGTCGGTCATCCGATAAAGCTGTATTAGGTTTCTTTTCGCTTCCACGATATAAATTCATTCAAATAAAAAAAGCCAAATGTCTCTGAATAACACTTTTATTACAGTAATCATGTTTATAATAATTTATGTTATACGAGCTGCGATCCCGTGGAAAATCATCCAATATCTTCCCATAGGTACATTTTTTCGGGATAAAAACACCTCTCTACTATCCTATGTGTTAAACCTGCTAATCTCTATGTGTGTGTCTTCATGAAAATCGGTTCAGTAGTTTTTGCGTGAAAGAGTAACAAACAAACAAACAAACATATAAATTTTCGCATTTATAATATTAATAGGATAAGATAAGATGATTATTATATAGGTCATGCCATTATGGTGAAGGTGCTCTACCCTTACCATGTGACATTAATGACCCTGGAATTAGCCAGCAACTATTTGAAAGACGAACGAAATCTTAAACTATACTAATTGAGATACGTACCATTCGGGAAGGTGACGAGAAGTTTCCCAGTGTTAGGATCAGAAGCGAAGGTGGCACTGCCTAAGATTGTGTCCAGCTTTTGATCGATGACTTGCGTGTTGGTTACATCGATAGCACCACTGTCGCTGAGAGTGTACGTGGCGTCGATACATGCGCCCGTTTGGAATTCTGTTGGATAGCTCTCGATCAACCGCCAGCGGTTTAAGTACTGAAAAATAAAGTCAAAAGCGTAATGTTTGGTCGAAAATGACAGAAGTTTATTTAGTAATTTAAAAATGACTAGCTGGTGCCGGCGACTTCTTCGCGTAGCGTAGTTATATACAAAATGATTTGTTACTGTTATATTTTAATTAGCTACTAATTTCCCGTAGGAATGAGCAATTTTGAAAAAGTGTTTTAAATGTTGACTAGGCTTAGTATACACCACAAAAAATTTCATTCACATCCGTTCCATAGTTTCGGAGATTAGAAAGGATAAACAGACAAACATACAGACAAAAAATAAAAAAAAACTGAAAAGTATTCTAATAGAATTTTAACATCACCTCCAATAAGTTTTCGTAAATATATTCAATTATATACAGACACACCAATTTTACTGTTTTGTTATATGTATAGATAAGATAATATTTAATATCAAACAGTTAAAAATTGTTTAGTTAATTGTTTCACTCTATTTTTAGCCCAAATTAATACCACAATCGGTTTTGTGAAGTTTAGTCCCATAAATACTGGTACGAAATCCGCTTACACTATTAATTATTATAAGATGAACTTTTAAATAACATTGCATGTAACTTACACTGGCGGCATCAAAGTTTTCTACAACCGGTATATTCTGGTCGCACTGTCCGCGGAAGACCACTGGTTGTCCCGGTACGTGCTCTGGTAAGTAGAAGCAAGCGTCGTCGGTCTGTTGTACCGTTTCGAAGTACCTGTTGTCTAGCACTACGATGTTGTTCATGGCGTTGTTGACTAACATGTTATCAGTACCTGATAATTCCACTGAACGGCTTAATTTCCAGCTGTATACTGAAAGATATTATATTATGTTATTATTTTTAATTAGTTTGGACTGAGTTTAGTTGTCTACGTGATTACTAGGTGCATATTGCGTCCATAAAATATGAAAAGGAATTTCTTGATACTAAAAAATGTAACTGTATTAAAATTTATTTAATATTTTTTCTTCTTTTTTTAAATTCTATTCTATCAAAATTATTAACTATTTGAAAATTAAAAACTTAACTGTGCTTGTGTATTTACGCTTACCTTCTCTATATCGTTCGTTAATATTCACACAGCTGTAGGCCAACGCATACCTGGAGTAGTCCGTATCGATTATCCAAAATGGTATAACAGTCTCTGCAAATCAAAAGTCGTATCTCATTACACTGTTAATATTCGTCATATTATTATGATATACAAGCTATACAGAATAGTTTAGTGGTCTTAATTAAATTAAAAAAAAAGGAATATTAGGTAAATTCTTATTTTCTCTATATTTCCCTAACCTAATAGAGTCCTATTAGGTTAGGGTAGGGTGTTCAAAAGTTTAACGAGTCAGAGACAATGGACACTATAGGCCCTTAGCGGGTCTAAGTCGACTTAACCTTTAACCCTGTATTCGTAATTGATCTATTTCGAAAAATGCCTGGTAGGGAATAAATATTGTGTTCTGAATTCCAAGAAGTTTGCTTTTTATATTAATTAAGTAATTGTGAAAATAAAAACTGCAGCTGATCAGAGCGATAGAATAGAAAAAGGTCTAATGATGAGAACCGAAAATTCAGTTTTTGTTATTTTGGCTTACCTATATTATTAGAAACTGTCACAATTTCTAACCTTCCGCTCGTCTCCTGAGCGGAGGTGAATCGGAGGAGACTGGAGGTGGTTTCGAGTGTCTCGTTACTGACGCCTGAGGAAACGATGTTGAGCGTGTTGCCGGTGCCAGCCGAGTACTCGTGAATCACGCACTGGCCTGGTTGGAACCACTTTGGATATGCTTCTATTTCATGCCAAACCCCTATGAACTAAAATATGAATCTTGAAAAATCGAATACTTAAAAAAAAAAGACTTATACTAATTATAGTATATTTATGTAGGAACTTAAAAAAGAAAGTCGACAAAATATGATGGGATACTTACTGATGCCATATTAAAGTCCGCAACAGCTTGTATGTCCATGTCACATTGTCCAGGGAAAACAACAGGCACTCCAGGTTCCGGATCAGGGAAGTAGAAGCACCCGTCGTCGCTGTGGTCTTTATCCTCATAATACTGGTTGTCCAGAACTGGTATGGTGCTGATTATTTCGTCGATGGCAATTGAAGCCTCTGTAGTCAACTGAGTTGTTCTGCTTAGCTTCCACGACCATACTGCAAAAACAACGCAGTTTATTATATTGTCATCTAAAATCTTCAAGAGAACGTGAATATTTGAGCTACTTTTTACAATGATAAAGGTAAAATGTAATTGATATTTGAGTATGATTAAGATTCTTTAAACGGATTCTATCGCGTTCAATGCAAATATCCACTTGCAGAATATGACGAAATCTCCGCAATGAACAACATTAATCATGAGCAACATTCGCGTAAA
>LUGF01051598.1:318494-328576 GCA_001625245.1 Calycopis cecrops | reverse complement strand
CATTATGAACGTAACGAAAACTCCTTGGTTTCTGAAATACTGACTTCTTGCCGCCTTGGGCAGAGTCACTTGTGTACCTACTCCTGTTTTAGAATGCTCCACATAAATGTTTTAAAGGGGGTAACCGAAAAAGCAGACCCTCCCTCGCCGCGACAGAAGTTCGGTCGAGTTTGTGCGTGTGAGTCGGCAGACAACTCATTTTGCGTCGTCGTGTGGTACAAACTGAATTTTTGTATGAAACTGAATGCAGCAGAAATTACGCGACAGAAAATACGCGACTCAGAACTCATAAAATTACGCTCGTTTGGCTTCGCCCTTAAAGGGCAAATTATATCATGGAATATCGCATGGAGTGACGTAAAGACGTACGTCTACCCGCATTAAAATATATCTGACAGGACAGTGGTTTGTCAAAAAAAAGTACACAAATTTATAGGGGGTAACCCCTATATAAAAAAATAGATAAATGCTATTTCATGTTCGAGTTTGCTGATTTTTATGAGTATTATGCTAACTTGCTATAACTAAATATCAAACAACTAAATGTTATTTTATAAGATTATCCTTACTAATATTAGAAAATATGTGAATGTGTGTTTGTTACGAATAACGTCACTACTCAACAGATTATGATGAAACTTTGTGTACATTTTCTTTAATATTAAAAAAAACAATGGCTTCAGCATGAATGAAACTGCGGATGAAAGCTAGTAATATCATAGAATAAAAATGTTTAGTAAGTTTATTAGTTGAAATCAATAAAAAAACCATTTCGTAGGTAGGTAGGTATTTTTATCCCGTTGTGTAATTTACATATTACACATACACAACGTACTCGCTCCGCTCCTGCGGTAAAACGCCATGCCGTAATCGCCACATTAAGTCCCTTGTATCATAAAATACTAATATTACATTTTACAAAGAGGCGAAGAAACTGACAGCGACCTGTCTTGTAACTATATCGGGTCGATATCTTATGACAATCCCTATAATTTTGGTATCATAAGTATTAAATAAAATATTACTAAAAAGGTAAAATAAATACGTACCACCAGGGAAAGTAACAAGTAATTTGCCGCTGTTGTCTGTACTGGATAAAACAGCGCTGCCGACGATTGAGTCGAGCTGTTGGTTGACCACTTGGGTGTTCACTACAGTCACGCCGTCATCTGACGGCGAATATGTGGCGTCGTTGCACGTACCAGTCTGGAAGTCACTGACGTAGCTCTCGATCAGACGCCAACGACCAAGATACTGAAGAAGAAACAAATTTACTTCTGTTATTGAGAGTTAATTTGGTAATTGCAAAGCTGCAGTACAGAATAATCGAACCAGTACGATCGTGAACGTTGTCCGATGAAGGTAGCAGATAGATAGCTCTTGCTTGCATGTAGTAAGAGGTAGTGCCATACTGCATGCAAGCATGTAGCCGAATTGGGCCGGCACTACCGGGGAGGTACCTCTCGCTTATTCGACACCGGCGTGAAGTAACAGCTGTGTTATCGCGTTTCGTGTGGTGTGTACAGTGTAAGTAGCCGGTGCATAATGCATATGCCCATGGAGGGTGGAGGAGAAAGGGTGGCAACGCATCTGTAAAGCCTCTATGCGGATGTCTATGGGTGTCGATAATCATGAAAATGGCTTAGATTTCGCGTTTGCCTCCTTATGCATTAAAAAAATCCACAATCCACCACACAACTGAAGTAAAACTTAATTATTGATTTAATACACAAATTCATTAGTAGTAGCGTAGTAACAATGACATAACATTTAATTTTTATATATAAAAAAAGTTTCAATTAAATCGAATTTAAATTTTGAATTTGCATGACAACTTCCATTGGCTGCGCCCGATGTGTGTTTTTTTTAACGCTCTCGCCAGCTTACTCCCCATGTGCGCGTACCTGTAGAGGTTTTACTTCAAAAAATACATTCCGCTGCATAGTCATAACAGCGTTTCCAGCAGCTCGTGTTTATTGGAGGAGGAACGGGGAATGTTTGAGAATGTTTTGGACGTCAGTAACCATTAAAAGACTGCGACTGCAAATTAGCCCCTTATAATATAAATATCAAATCTTTTCTGTGACTGCAAACAACAACTACCTATATGCTACTATTTTAATTATATACTATTGTCCGCGACTACTCAGTTTTTACGAAAAGACAATAAAATATATAAAATCGGCTTGCAACTTAATGCCGATAAAAGAAGAAAATAAAGAATAAGCAGAAATGAATGACTTACTCTAGATGCTTCGAAGTTCGGTATTCCCTCAATATTTTCATCGCATTGTCCATCTAGAATGAATGGTTCTCCGTCTGGTATGTCTGGTAAGGCGAAACAAGCTCTCTCGGATTGATCGATGTCTTGATAATATTCGTCACCAAGCACGATGGTGTTGGCAATAACGTTGTTGATTTCAATGTTGGCAGCATCTGTCAGTTGTTGAGTGCGACTGAGTTTCCAGCTGTAAACTGTGGAAATATGCATTGTTCATAAATGAATATAGGAGGTAATCGTAAAAGTGCTGCCCAAAGAAACTATCTTATGCGGACAAAGCCGCGGGTAAAGGCATCTACGTAAGTAAACTGAAAAATATCAGACACTTGTAAATCTGGGTAAATGTCGAATTCAATCAAGTTAACACTGTTAAGTTGAATAAATTTAATGAATTTAACCTAATACAGATTTTTTAAAGTCGTTTCAGCAGCAAATTATTATTCAATCATTCATTGATTGACTATGAAACTGATAGATAGATAAATAATAGGTAAATAAGTTTAGCATACCTGCTCTAAAGTCCTCATTTAAATCTACGCAGCTGTAGGCTAAAGCATAGCTTATGTAATCCGTACTCAAAATCCAGTAGGGAATCTCTATAACTGAAAATGAAAAGATAATATTAAAAGCGTATGTATTTGAGGTAATTCTCTAATTATCATAGACCCTATTATCATAGATCTAATATTAATGTGGACACAAAAGATTAATTTGAGAAGGTATTCTGTTTACAAAGTTTTGTATACTAGGACATCGAGAAAGTTCTGAAATATTATCGTTAATGTACATACCCATAGTCAGATTTTTATTGTCAATTTTAATTTTTATTAAGAGAGTTAATTTTATATTTTTATGTTACAATAATTTAAGTTTATTTACGTCTTCTTTGGAACGTATAATTATAGGTTTTTCGTTAGTTCCTTCCTTACGTTCACGTAGTATTCCTTTTTTTATCCATATACACTTAAATATAGCGTTCAAATCCTTTTTAGTATATAAAAGCAAGTGTTTATTGTATGGTGTCAAGGATTCTCTTATATAAATATTTTTTTCCTGTCTCGTTAATTACATTTTTTGGGAAAATTTCACCTATTTTAATTATGCAATCTATGGACTTAGCAGCTATCAACCAGTCATTTTGTATATGTTGCGTATTTAATTGCACCTTTATTGGGACAGGATTTTCTTTATTACCAGAAAGGCGAATGGCTTGCTTTAATCCACTAGTAGGTTGGTTTGATTTACCTGCAATTGCTCGCGCAGCTAGCTGCTAGCTAGTGGATTATCTTTATCTTTAGTAAGAATATTACACATTTCAATGCACTCGGATAGGGTAGATTGATCTATTTCATATAAACGTTGTTGCAAAGAGTTATTCTTGTTTGTAAGTCAATATTTTTATTAGAGAGTTCGATAGTCTTTTTCTTTAAATCTTATTATTGTACCTTGGAATGCTTCTAGATTGGCAATTAATTCATTAATTTTTTCGTTTTGAAATTCTAAAGATTGCGTAACTTTCCTTATCTCACGTTAGTTTTTTTCCGTTTCTTTAGTTAAATCTTGTATAAGCTGTTTTACATCGATCATAAAATTTTGGGCGTTGCTATATTTATCCACATCATCTGGAACCACAATACAGCGACGTTTGGGTAATTATAATAAGCTAATTGCTTATTGGTCAGCTCTGAACATTCAGTATTTAGGTGTAGGTACTATTTTTTCACAACGGATGCATTTTAATCCTGGTTTACTTTTAGTAAGGTTTTGTTATTTTTATCACATTTACTCATTGAACTGGTAGTTTTAACTGACTCAGCACTGATTTAAAAGCATGTGACTTGGTCGAGCGTTAAACGATGACTAATAGAAAAACCCTTTCCTAAAAGTAAGAATCTAAGTACTTCCATGCCAGAATATCTTATCCGTCCGTCCGTCTCGGCTTGCAGGTGATTTATCTGCGTTTTTGCCGCTTATTAAATAAACTAAGAAAGTATACACTTTCTTTCTTTATTCTCATTTATGTATATAAAATCTCTTTATAATTATACTCATTAATAACAGCCAGATAATGACCACTGCTGGACTTAGGGCTCCCCTAGAGAGCTCCACGAGCCGTGGTTAATAAATACAATTAAATCTGACTTATTCAAAAATATTACCTTCAGTGCCAATGGAGATTGTTATCAATAATCTGCCACTTCCATCAGTAGAAGAGACACTGCTGCTTGACGTTATCAGTTGCTGGTCGGTCACACTTGAAGATTGGAGATTCATTGTATTGCCCGAGACCAAGAAACTGTGGTGAACGCATTGGCCCGTCTGATCTTCTTTCGGGTATGCTTCAATTTCGTACCAGTAACCTTCAAACTATTATAAAGAGTTAGGAAAATTGCAAGTTTATTTTATTATATCAGGAAGACCGAACTTTGCTCGGTATTTACTTACAAACTAATTACTTCATGAAAGATGAATAAAAAAGGCAAAGAAATATTTAAAAAAGAAAAGTGACGGCGGAATCGATCTTTGTACGGAGCTATAATTATTGCTCTCTCAACTGAGCTGTTGACACCTCAGAGGTGATTGCGAAATTTACCTACATATTCTAATGATATTGTAGCAGTTTTTTATTGTTTGAAAACATGTTCTATAATAAACATTTTATAAAAAAAAAACTTTCGAAAAAAAGTTCAGTACTTCCCAATATTTACTGTCTCCCAATAATATTATACAGATAACATATATCTAAACAGTTAAAAATTGTACCTCTATATATCTATACTTATAAATATAGATTACCTGTGCCATATTAAAGTTTTCTACCACTGGTATGCTATTATCACAGTTTCCAGGAAACACTACGGGCTTATCGGGTTGTGGTTCAGGAAAATAGAAGCATCCCTCTTCACTCTGGTTCCTGTCCTCAAAGTATTCCTGCTGTAGTACGTCTACTGCGCTCATTGCGTCATTGATTTCAACAATCGCAGATTGTTGCAGCTGCTTTGTTCTACTAAGCTTCCAACTCCACACTAAAAAGACGGGATCAAATTATGTATTGATATTACTTTTTTACGGCACTAGTTCAATCAGCGCAGTCAATAAGTTTTTGACAAGATTATTTTACATAAGAGTGAGAATATTTTACAACTTGAAAATCAAACCATTCAACATAGTAGATTAGAATACCTAAATGCTATAAAAAAATTGAATTAGGTAATATGAGAAATATACACTAGCCACCATTTTTCTTGAAGCTGTACTTACCTCTTCTCTCGTCCGGATTCAAGTTGACACAGGTGTAGACCAAAGCGTACGAGGTGTAGTCGGTTCGAAGCACCCAATAGTCCGTCGTCACGGTCGCTAAATTTATAATAATAATAGTTACTTTTAATATTTATTAATTTAAATTTTTTTATGATATAGGGGTACAGACAAGCAGTAGGAGCCATTTTCATGAATACGCCCATAGACGGATGTCTATATACATACGTGGCACTACCTTCTACTATTATAGTTTACTATAATTGAGTGCCTATTGGTCTAGTGGTAAGCATTTGCAACCTTGGATCGTGAGGTTCCAATTTTTAGTACCGGGTCGGATCTAAAAGTGTTATAATCCTAATCTCTATATAATAAGTTGGTATACAGGGTGTGGCGTAAAAAATGGATATACCGGAACCGATCGATGCTCCCCCTTGTGGGCTATTCGAAAAAAAAAATATTTAAAAAAAAAAGAAAAAAATTTTTTTTTTCAAATACAAGGGGGGGCATCGATCGGTTCCGGTTTATCCATTTTTTACGTCACATCCTGTATATAAAATTCTCGTGTCACAATGTTAGTTACCATACTCCGAAACGGCTAGACCGATTCTTCTGAAATTTTGTGTGCATATCGGGTAGGTCTGAGAATCGGCCAACGTCTATTTTTCATCTCGATATTTCCACGAGATCGAAACTTACGCGGGTAAAACCGAGGAGTGCAGCCAGTCATATTATAATTATTTTTAATTTATTTATTTACATAATAAAAAAAAATGTGAATATGAGTTTGTTTGTTACGTTTTCACTCCATAACTATTCAACAGATCATCATGAAACTATTCGTACATACGAGCTAAGCTGCGGGCAAAAGTCAGTGATTTTACCTAAAATTTATAATAACCGTCCGATGTCCTGACTTCGGACAGTCCTAGGCCAATTACTTGCACACTGCACGAAATGCGACAGCACAACCGTAACTTCACGTATAAGGGAGAGGTACGGCCCCGGTCGTGCCGGCCCGATTCGGCTGCTTGCACGCACTACCTCTTACCAAATTCATGTTTACTCACCATCAGTTCCCGCGATGGGGAATGTGACGACCAACTTGGCGCTGCCGTCCTCAGTAGCTACCCTCGCCACGCCTCTGATGGTGTCCAGGCGTTGGTCGATGACCTGGGTGTTGAAGACGTCCACCTCAGCCCCCTGCTCGCCTTGCACGAGCGTGTACTCGGCGTTGTTGCAGGTGCCGCCTTGGAACTCCGACGGGTAGGATTCGATGTCGTGCCACAGCCCCATATACTGTGAATGAAGCCATTACGCCATGTGTTAACAAGGGAACACTTGTGGTAAGTAAGTAAGTAGTGAGTAAACACAACATTAAAGCTTACGCTTGAATACGATACGTCGATTTGAGTAGGAGTGGCTTCCCAGTCATGATAGCTCATAGAGCTCTTCTAGCTCATGACCCGTGTCGGCCACTTTTTAGCTGTAGCGCGTGAGCTGCTCCCCTCCGTTAGAGGTGGGGAGAGGAGGACACCCGCTGTCCTCGGCCAAGATAAAAAAAGTATAACCTATTAATCGCAATAGTCCGGTTTGCCTTCTCCCAGTAACTGGGAAAGAAGGGGAGGTCTGCACCCCCATCGACCACAAATTACAGAGGCTCGAGCTACCTTAGGGCACTCGCCTCTCATACAGACGAAGCTGCACTGGGCTTTCAGTTATGCTAGCGTAGATTCTATCTAAAAAAAAAAAAGAAAAGTAGGAGTGGAGTCGGCGTCGAGTCGAATGTGCGAACACCTTTATAATGCTGTGGTATAGTAAGAGTTGTGCTCTCGCGTTTCATGCGGTGGTGAGCAGGCAGTGACCCATTGGAGGGGAGAGGAAACCAGTCGGTCAACCTTATGACTCGTGATACGTCGAGTTGAGTTGCAGTGTAGTTGGCGTAGAGTCGTTATAATGTGCGAATACCGTTAGACACAGTTAAAATAGCACAAACCATTTCTGTGTTGAAATCTGGCATTGAATACCGTTATAGACACAGTTAAAATAGCACAAACCAATTCTGCGTTGAAATCTGGCACGGAATACCTTTATAGACACAGTTAAAACAGCACAAACCATTTCTGCGTTGAAATCTGGCATGGCTGGTATGTTCATGTCACACTGTCCCCGAAATGTGACCGGCTGTCCGGGCACATGCTCGGGGAAGTAGAAGCAGCCCTCATCGCTCTGGTCCGCTGCGATGTAGAACTGGGAGTTCAGGTCCAGTTGCGAGTTGATGACCTGGTTCACAGCCACTTGGTCTGCGTCCGTAAGTTCTCGTGCTCGGCTAAGGATCCAACTTGTTACTGTAAAAATACAAAAATTACGACATTATTTCCGAATATACTCGTACATACATATAAGAATGTTATACAGTATGTAACAAAAATCCTGTTGTTCTTTTTAACATGTAGGTACTTATACATATAGGAATATCATTACTAAAAATCATTACTCTATTTAATCATGTATTGGCCAATTACCAATTGTAATTACAACATTGATTGACATCGACACAATAAAAAATATTTAACATTTCTATAATTTTTGTACAAATACCTACTACGAAACAACTGGTTGTCACACAAGTTCGTGACCTAGGGGTCAATGACCACTATCATTGAGCTCGTGGTTGATATTAGCGGCATGCAGGAGTACATAACATTTTATTTTCTGATATACTATAATATTGTTATGATTAAACATTTATCTAATATTTTTAAGTTGAACGGTAGCACAGCCTTTTTACAATTAAATATCGATTCTGATTATGTCCCTGGCAGGAATAACAGGGTTTTTGTTATATACTGTAATAATATATACCCTTACCTATATTTGAGTATTTAAGTAAGTAGGTACGATAAGTTAGTTAGTCGGCTAGTCGGCTAGTCGGCCAAAGTAATAATAGGTACATACCTATTTCTTAATGTTGTTTAAATAACTGAAAAAGCGTTGACCTTAAGGCAATATTTTAGGCTGGGGACGTGCGTACTCATTTTGTATTAAATAGGTTACAAATGTCATAACATATAATACAATTTTTTGAGATAGCCTTTTTCGTGATTATATAACTTTTAATAATCAACTTATGGATTTTTTTTTCTTTATATACATTATATTATCTTACTTGTGAAACATCTAAGTCAACAGGAAGTACTCATTTAGTATGCTTAAAAAGTAAACCGACTTTAAGGGAGTCGACTTTTTAAACGAGGGAAGGTTAAAAAATTCTGATTTTGATATTTCATCAAGATAATTTAGAAAAATTATATTCCTGAAATCGTTACTAATTACAGTCACAATTTGTATACCGCCACCGCCATAATCATCAACACCACAAAAAATAAGAGAAATTGATAACCACTTCCTTTTTGATGTTTAAAAAAGCTACCCTAAGCTGACGCTCTCAGAGATTTCAAGGACAGAACCAGATGAAGAAATAATGTGAAGAAGAGGATAACAGCCCAGCAAGGGTGTCACGGAGACCGCGGAGCGGGCTAGAAAGGAAAGGCCGACGGCGAACGGGAGTGCGACAAAGGCGCTATGCGCAATTTATGCCGCCTCCCTATCTGGGACCAGGGGCCAGGCTGGGAACCTGGCCCCTAGCCCGGTCCAGAAAACGAAAGGCGTTAGCCTCTCTTGAAGGAGTTCGGTTCGGTGGAAGGATTGGACAGTCGTCGGGGTGACCTGTCGCTGGCTCGGCACTTCAACATAGGCGGCCGATGGTACCCGCGGGATTTTAGTGGGTGTTCGGCTCCGCCGCGAGCCCCACACATTCATCCCATCCCAGGTTCCATGACAGTGCGTAAACGCGTTTCCCCACGAAAAAAAAGGGTCACAAGGAATCACGACCCTCAGTGATGAAGATACCGACTCGGAGGAGAGGAGGAGATTAAAAAGTTACTTAAACATCACGCGAATATTATTATTTTCTCAATTTTATAGTAGGTATAAGGGGGAAAACGAGCAGTCGGAGCCATTTTCGTGACTGCCAACGCCCATAGACATCCGCATAGAGTTGTGTTGCCTTTCTTCATTCTCGCACCTCCATGAGCCACCGGCTACTTACACTCCGCACGAAACGCGACAGCACAGCTGTCAGTTTAAGCCGGTATCAATCAATGAGAGGTACCTCCTCGATAGTGCCGGCCTAATTCAGCTACATGCACGCATGCAGCGTGGCACTACCTCTCTAAAAATTTATTATTAGCAATGATGTGACAACATAACTCGTATCACGCACATTGTTTCTAGGCGGTAAATTCCGATCTGTGTCACGCATAAAAAAAATAGATAAGTAAGTGATAAAATTGTTTTTTGACATGCAATGGCCCATATTTATACCGCTGTTGTTGTCAAATGTGGCAATTTGATAGAATTTTAAAAAATATGTTGCAATAAATATCCAAGACTCGTTCGGCCTATTATGACCCCTTCAGAGTTCATCTTTAGTTAATCAATGTACAGGAAATTTACGACGGAAATATATAAATAAAATAAA
>LUGF01051598.1:279796-302593 GCA_001625245.1 Calycopis cecrops | reverse complement strand
GGCCGCCGTTAGTAGCCGAACTTGTCTGGGCGACATTATCTACGCCATATAGTCATGAATATATGAATCATGTGTTTAATAGTATTAGAAGAGGAAATCTGATTCGCAGACATGAGACTAACTTTTTTTCTTTTGCCTTACTCTACTATTGGCCAGGATGTATAATATAAATATTATAATAAATATGAATATATAATATTTATATATATATTATATTATATATTATGATCATACATTATTTTTATATATATATTATATTATATATTGCACAGACAATCATATATAATATTTATATTATGACCAGCGGTTACAAAATCTATCTTCATCCTTCCACCATCCACCGAGGAGCCAAGGTGGCTGAACCGGATACAGTGTCATTCTCGGCAATTGGGTTGCCCCTACCGATTAAGCCGCTGCTGGTGTCTTCAGCCGATAGAATTGAAAGGCCCCGGATCTACAGGCAACTCCAGCGACAGGCTGGCCTCGGTGAACGTCGGAACCCTGCAATAGGATCAGGTTCCCATTCTAACACGTGGTTCCAATGCTCCAACGGAGCACTCCACGCCGGTCGTTCTAATGCACGTCGGCACCTGCTGATTCAGAGGGACGGGTGGCGGATATCCCAGCTGAGCTGCTCTTAATCTGGCCTCTCCCCCCATCCCCCCAAGCCTGTCCGGTATGGGTAGCTCTATCCGGTATAGCCTTGGGGATCACAGAGCATTTTCAGGAAGGACATATCTTCATCCTATACTATCCTAACGAAAATGTTCTTAACTTTATAATATTGATAAGCAACACGATGTTGCCGTCTCTATGGCTCTAGGTGGAGCCGACATATTCGTGTTCCAATGAATCCAGCGATTACAATGTACCTAGTAGTGACGGCTTTCGCTGTTACAACTAGTGTACTATTTTTTATTTTCTTTTGCAACGGTCAATGTACTACGTGGGATTAGTTCTAAATTAATCCATTTTTCCGATTTTTTGCCGATTTGGTCAATGCTGCTTGAAGTTATTAATTCTCTTTAAGGCAGGGTTTCTTATAGGGGGGTCCAAGGACCCCCAAGTGGCGTATGTCAGGGGTCCGCGGTAGCTTAGTTAAACCTTAAATTACTTATAAGGAAATCATTTAACATAGGTATATGGTTTTTTTTTCTTTTTCTAAAATATTTTTCACAGGGGTCTGCGGAGCTTTTAAATTCTGGAAAGTAGTCCGTGACTGCAAAAAGTTTAAGAAACCCTGCTTTAAGGCTTATTTTGACTTAATTTATAGATACACCATTAAAACTTACTTCAGTTACATCGAAATTATCCGCTAACTCTATGTTCTGATCACATTGTCCTGATTGTATTATTTGAGCACTACTTAAATCTATTAAAGCTAAAGTCAACAACACAAAAATCATATTGTCAAATTTTATTTCATCATTATTTAAGAACCAAGCACTGCACTTCGACCTATACTTGAAAATGAAGATATCTTCTATTCTTATCTATTTATAATAATGCAATCTTATCACAACATCTATGGTATCAGAAAATATACCTACTAATCTTTATACGTCACTTCAATAAAATCAATAACTTTATAGCAGGATATTATGGTGTTCTCATATCGTAGATACTTCTTGTAAATGTGTATGTTGTTATTAATTGACTTGATGCGAGTAGTAAAAGATCGGTCATCTTGGCGTTCATTAAAAGAGGCCCATGGTCAGCATGGATCGGCGGCTTTCTGTTAGTTATAGTTAAATGCTGATGATGATGTTACTTCACGAACATAAGTTATTGCTAATCAAAACATCTCAGTGTCTTAGAAGTTTTGAATCTCTCTCAAATTCAATGGAAGCTTCTAATTGTCTACACTTTTCTAATTAGGTACATTGCCATTCTATTGTGGTAAGATACAAATGTTTTTATATTAATACTAGCTGACCTTGCCGACTTGATTCCGCGTAGCATGACTAGAATTGTTAAGGCGTTTTTCATTAGGACAATACCTAAATTAAACTAAGAAGCAAAATATAAATTAAAGTACTTAGTAGTAATCGTTTGCTTTATTTCTCTGTCTCCTTTATTCGAAGAGAAGCCTCCTTATAATCCTCATCTTTACGGAGGACTTTTACTGATCCACGACCACGACTATAGATAACCGTGAAACATATAGCCTTAAGTGAGACAATAGTTTAACAACTCAGAAAAGGTAGGTATTATTGATAACATTACTTTTAACTTATACTAGCTTCCGCCCGCGGCTTCGCCCGCGTGGATTTCGGACTTCAAAAATTATTCAAAATTTTATATATGATATGAAAGCTATATTAATGTAAAGTTTCATGAAAATACGTCCAGTAGTTTCGGAGATTAGCCCGACCAAACGGACAGACAAACAAAAAAATTAAAAATCATAGAAAAGTGTTGTTACTATTTTAAAATCGCCCCGAATTAGTTTTTCGTAAATATATTCAATGTACAGACACTAAAATTTTACTGTTTTGTTATATGTATAGATTATGGTTTTGTTTTTCACTAATGAGTGTAATAGTGGTAAAACCTTTTTTTTATTACAATAAGGGGGGAAAATAACAGTTTTGTAAGAGGTAATGCCACACCGCATGCTTGCATGCAGCCGAATTGGGCCGGCACAAAAGGGGAGGTAACTCTCGCTTGCACGTGTCGTAAAGTGACAGCTGTGCTGTCGCGTTTCGTGTGGTGTGTATGTAGTCGGTGCCCCATGGAGGAGGGAGGAGAAAGGGGGGCGCTGCAACCTCATGGCCTCTACGCGAATGTCTATGGACGTCGTTAGTCATGAAAATACCTCTTTTCGTTTTCCTACCTATACCATAAAAAAGTAGAATCCATTTCATGACTACCGACGCATATTGACATCCTCCTAGAGGCTACACAGACGCGTTGCCCTCTATCCTTCTCCCTCCTGAGCCATAATTGCGGTAATTTAACCACCAACACAACATAACCCTATATTATCACGAGTGGGTATAGTAACCTCTTTCTTGGTCGTAGTTTTTACTACGACCAAGAAAGAGGCAGCATAGCATGTTTGCTACTTGTACAGGTTTGCGGGTATGCCGCGTCTACGGATTTTTTTTTGCCTCGCCCGATCACACATTTCGTAACGCTCCCGTCACGCATTCATCAGCTTGCTACCCAAGTAAAGCGTGTGTAAATAAGTTTAACTTCAAAAACCCGGATGTCGTACCGTATAACAGAGATAAGTGATAAAACTGGTCTAAATACAGAAGTTACATAGAAATGTAATTAGGCTACTTCCAGAGAATTCTTCATTACAATCACCTACTTGAATTGAATTCTAATCATGATTACGGTTATCGATGAAACACAACAATTTTATCATGTTTTAATCGGTGATAGCTAAAATCAATAAACATGCTTTTCGTTTTATTGTCCCTTTTATTGGTACTGATTTATTAATTAAGTGCCTAAATAATTTTTTTATTATTACTTAATCTAATCTAAATTTATATAAGTATTTTATTCATTTATTAGCAGTTATATCCCTTTCTTGAGTACGATGCGGACGTTCAAAGACATTTTAGCTTATTTCTATTTGGTTGTCTGCATAGTTTGTCACAACATAATGTAGCGTAAAGAAGTTATAGGTACAAAGCTTTTAAACTGCATGTCGATCAAAATGTTGTTTGGCTCGTTGCTTTGTATACTAAATTTAATATTCTCATGTTATAACATGACAATATTAAAAACCTACAGCTATAGCTGTAGGTTACAGCTATAGCTGTAGGTTTTTCTTTCAATAAATAAATAAATAATATATGCCCAAATCGGTCACAAAGAACACGAAAATGACCAATATCTACTGTAACGCATTATCACGATTATGCTAATTTTTAGAGCGATAAAGAGATTATGATACTGTCTCACTAATGTTATAAATGTGTTGTCTTTCTGTTTCGAAAAATAGCTAGAATTATTTTGTATAGTAGATATTGATTATTCATATTTAAAAGGCGGGAATAGCTCCTGCAAAGCCTCGAATTTTGCGAATGTCTTTGGGCGGCGGTGGTAATCTATCACTCTGCTCGTTTGTTTTTTTTATCCTATAAAAAAACTTAATTTAAAAGGTTATAAAAATAGTTTTTAACCCAAATAAATAATTATTCATGTAACTTGGTAAGAGGTAATGCCACACTGCATGCAGCCGAATTGGGCCGGCACGATCGGGGAGGTACCTCTCGCTTACACGAGACCAGGGAAAAGTGACGGCTGTGCTGTCGCGTTTCGTGCGGTGTGTAAGTAGTCGGTGGCCCATTGAGGTGGGAAGAGAAAGGATAGCAGCTCATCTGTATAGCCTCTATACGGATGTCGATGGGCGTCGATAGCCATTAAAATGACCCTAACTGTTCGTTTGACCCCCTATACCATAAAAAAACCTGAATAACTATTGCTCTGGGAGACCTAACGTCCAGATGTGATTAGGCTGATGTTGCTGCTGATGATGATGATGGTGATGAATGACGAATGAATGAATGCGGAAATTACATATTTTGATAGTATTTTGATGCTAGTTGGTGTAGAATGTAATTTTAATATTGCCCATAAAATGTTACATACAGACAAAAAGTAACTAGCACATCCATTAAGGTTGCTTCCAATGAACCTTTAATCAGCTACTTTCAGGTCTTCAGCCGCTATTATTGGGGGACAGGCTGGCCTCGGTGTAAAGGCCAGATTTCCTCCTTGGGAACTGTCCGGCTGCCTTTGAACGATCCCTACTCCAACGTTAAAACCTTCCCATAGGGTCATGTTCCCATCCTTAACCCTGGTCCCAATAATCCAACGGAGCACGCTATGTCAGTGGTCCCAATCCACACCGCCATCTGCTAATTCAGAATGACGGGTGGAGGACCTCCGACATTGGCTGACCCCGACAGCCATCCAGGGGCCAACCATCAAACGGCTGCCGAGGATAGGGAGGACCGCAACGACACACCGTATCTCCTCTGCCTCTGGGGCCCTACCTCCAACGCATTTGACGAAGCGCCCCCCCCTCGGTGGCGGGAGACAGAGTGCACGGCAACGACATACCGAGACACCTCTCCTACCACGACCCATTCTCCATGGACGCATCCAGAATGCTGGGGAAGCCCAGCGGACTCCTAGAGCGTCCCCTCCTGGGATCCCTCTTGGCTTCACCGTGGTGGCTCAAACACAGTTACTAAGCCCCCTCAGCAATAAAACAGCAATCCTAATTTCCCCCTGAAGATACTGCTACCTTGCCTGCTGAAGACACACGAAGGCAGGGGTTTGGTCGGTATTGCACTAAGTGTCAAGTCCGACATAGGTTTAGTAGCCACCCAGGCTCCTAGGTACCTTACGAAAGGCGTAAAATTCCCCTGCGTCAACAAAAAATATTATTTATAATTTTCTCATTCATGCTACTAGCAGGACAGGTATCCCACTGAAAATTAATAGCATGAATGCGAAATATATGTTTGTTACTTTTTACGCAATAACTGCTGAAAACATATTCTTGAATGGCGTTTCGCCCAAAAAGTTCGCCCAAATTGGGCTAAACGCCACTTTCAATATTTTAGACTGTTACTAGGTGTAGTTTCGCCCAAATTTTATTTGACAGTTCACATAAAGAAAAATACAGTCATGTTCATAATATATTAATATTCATCATCATCAGCCGGAGGACGTCCTGGTACCTCCGAGTAAGTTTACCAGAAACACATAAGTTACGAGAAGGTGTACCTATAGTGCAAATTATGGGTTACAAGCAACTCCTCATGATCTCTGCGCTCCTGGTACCTCCGATTACAACCAGAAACACAAGTTCGTTTGTCCCCTTAAGAACCTCCTCTTTTTTACGAAGGCACTCTGTACTCGATTGTACGTAAATCTTGTATGTGTTAAGAATACATAAAATTTGGGCGAAACGACACCTAGTTACAGTCTAAAAAATAGAAAGTGGCGTTTCACCCAATTTGGGCAAACATTTGCCTCCTATGCTATAAAAAAATAGTTGTTATCTACAGGGTGACTTACGCAAATACGTATATCTACTAGCATGATAGCTGTCCCTAGCTGTGTTAGATACCAATTTTTCCGATCGGTGGTTCGGCAGAGGTGGATCAATCCCTTGGCCGGCAAGACGTCCGGACCTGACGCCAATGGATTATTACGTTTGGGGGCATATGAAAAGATTAGTTTACGACATGTCCCCTGTGCAATCAGTTGAAGAGCTAAGAATTCGGATCGTAAACGCAGCTGAAGAAATAAAAAATAACTTATCGAGTGGTGTTGTAAAAACTGAGCCTTAGCTCTTCCTTAGAAGAGAATGCGTATTTGTGTAAGAAATAGAGGTTCACACTTTAAAAACGAGCTGTAAAAAATGATAGGAAAAGCTAGAAACAATTTAAAATGTAGATATCTAATTTGAGATTTATGACATTTCATCCTTATTAGTTAAGTTTGCTAAGCCATTTTTACGCACCTAGTCTTTTTGTTAACAATTATTTT
The DNA here is from genome assembly GCA_001625245.1 of Calycopis cecrops. Classification (NCBI taxonomy): domain Eukaryota; kingdom Metazoa; phylum Arthropoda; class Insecta; order Lepidoptera; family Lycaenidae; genus Calycopis; species Calycopis cecrops. The sequence goes on along the minus strand of LUGF01051598.1, from coordinate 296,068 downwards.
TCAAATTTATGACAGTAAGCGTAACAAATTGTACCTTGTTGGATAGCCAGTAATGTGTAGACGTTTTTAAAATGTTCCGCCGTCTAAGTTAATTATTGTTTTTTTTAATAAAAAATAACTATTCCAAACTACATGGTAAGATTCACTTAAAATGTGGAGTGTGAGACGTCTCATTTCAAAATGATTAATGTTTTTAATCATTTTAATATTTTTTATTATGTACTAGACTATGTTCTAACGCAATAACAAATAATAATGTAAAAATATGCAATAGTTTTTTTTATATATTTTTAAATGCTGTATAACCCTACTTTTAAAAAAAATAAAAAAAGATAATTTTATCCATACTGGTTCATATTTTCCCTATACACTCCTTATTAAAGTGTTAGCTAGTGATCTCATCTACATCTCATTAACGGGATCGGGACATATTTCCAGACATCCTGTATAAAAGAAATGATTTCTCTGGTATAGACTTTACAGGAAACATTTGGGCACAGTTACTGAGGATGTATTTGTAAAAAAATAAATTCTACAATATTTTATATTTATGTCCACACATCATGAAGAATTAAGAAAGGTATAAATAAATAGAAGATTTGCTTTAAAAAATAAAACAGAGGCGTTCAATTTGCGTTACTGGCAAAAATTGTTGGGTAGATAACCCATAAACATTTTAAACACAAACGGTCGTTATCACTTCTTCAAGTATTATATAGGTACTTACAGATAATGAAATGTATCCCAACGGAACGAAAATGAAAAGTGAAGGTAGGTATATAGGTACCTTCACTTTTCCATTTTGTTCCGTTCCAGATTCTAATTTATACCTGTACCGGATTTCATTTGAAGTTCAGTAGTTTTGCATACGAAATTTCAGATTATAATCTTTATATGATCAATTATATCTTATCGGATTTTACACATGTATAGATACAATAGTGTTAGAAGTTAATAGGGAAGTACCTTATAAACCTATCAACATTCCGAAAATTGATATGAACCTTATCGTTCCGTTTCAAAGAGCTAGGCCGCCACACCCCTAAAAAGATATTAGAAAACTGTTAGAGTTGAATTTGAATCAGATAGGAGTAGCGAAGTGCTTTTAAAACGCACGATAGAGCACTTCATAACAAAGGTGGGTGGAATCAGTGGAATTTTGAAAATATTTTTGTTATGCAATAAAGATATTTTTATTTTATTTTATTTTATTAGTGTGATAAGCCAAAAAAATATATTTACATGTTTTGTAGGTTAGGATTTTTTGGTAATAGAACCGCTGTAGAACATGCACAACAATTAATGTATGTATAAATGTAATAAATGTATGTATACTATCTGTTTTTAAACGGTTTTATTTAGCTCACCCTGATTGTATGGGTAGAATTTAGTAATTGAAATTTAACCCTCTTCCCGTTAACCGATTGATCTGAAATTTGATATACGCCTTTGATTCTGATGACAATACAATTATCCATATTCAATATTATTGTAAATCCAATATGGCCGCCGCTACAAAATGGCGGACAACTTAGTTTTTTTTCAATCCCATCAATATGGGTATCAAATGAAAGAGCTTGTCATGTAAAATTCAGTACACTATACAAAATCAAAATCAAAGATGGCCACTGCTACAAAATGGCGGACAACTTAATTTTGTCCCGTTAACCGATTGATCTGAAATTTGGTATACGCCTTTGATTTTGTTAACAATACAATTACCCATATTCAATATTATTGTGAATCCAATATGGCCGCCGCTACAAAATGGCGGACAGCTTACTTTTTCAATCCCACCAATATGGGTATCAAATAAAAGGGCTTGTCAAGTAGAATTCAGTGCACTATACAAAATCAAAATCAAAGATAGGCACTGCTACAAAATGGCGGACAACTTAGTTTCGTCCCGTTAACCGATTGATCTGAAATTTGGTATACGCCTTTGATGCTGGTAACGATACAATTACCCATATCCAATATTATTGTGAATCCAATATGGCCGCCGCTACAAAATGGCGGACAACTTAGTTTTTTTCAATCCCATCAATATGGGTATCAAATGAAAGGGATTGTCAAGTAGAATTCAGTGCAATATACAAAATCAAAATCAAAGATGGCCTCTGCTACAAAATGGCGAATAATGTAGTTTTCAATCTCATCAATATGGGTATCAAAATAAAAGGCTTGGTAAGTATTGTTGGGATATACAATGTAAATAATATAAATGTACTATTAATAGTTAAATAAAGTTAATTCTCTATGATATTTTACTTGCGCTATCCAAAAAGGTCGAAAAATTTGAAATTTCAAAACGATAAAGTTTTCCTGTCACTTTTTGTCCTATATAAACAACAACCAAAATTATATAGAGATTATTATTATTTGTAACAGCTGATGTCGCGGAGAATCATTCATACAAGTTTAAAGAAAAAGTACTATTACCAACTCGAAGGAATAAAAATGGTTTATTAAAATTGAAACTCTTTTATATTTTACGTCACAAATGATTTACCAGTTTTTATTGGTGCTATAAGTTATTCCAAATTCATATGCTACGGCTCGAGAACCTTTCACGGTGTATAAAGCAAGCAATTTGTCTTATTTATCCTGCTACTACAATTGGTGCCCCTCGACATGGAAGAATAATAAACTGAAGCAAAAAAAGCCGTCTCAATACACACAAGATTACTGCCGTCTTGGGGAGAATATCCGCGAGCATGGTTCATACAATTTGAAGCCGTTGTGGATCCACAGCACACAACAGACGACCAGAAATTTCGATACGTCCTACAACAACTACAATCTGCGGATCTACAACATCTCACAGACATTTTATACAAGCTACCGTAAACGAAGAACTATAATATATTGAAAGAGCGACTACTCTCCGTAAATCGGTCCAATGTTGGCGTATCAAACGGATTAGTTAATGGCGCTATAGGATATATCAACGAAATCGTTTGGCCCCTATTTCGTCGAACTCAGATGTACGCAACAGACGTACCTTCGCTTGGGTTCGAATCGACTTTGCAAGAGACGGCGTACATCTTATACACCCGAAAGCCATACAGTTTCCAGCCAAATTTAATTACGGGACGGCTGAAAGACGAATGTTGCCCTTAATATTGTCATGGTCTTCCACGGTTCATAAAATGTAGGGCAGCACTGTGGATCACGCCGTCGTATACTTAGGCGCTAAACTATTTGAGGAAGGCCAAGCCTACGTTGCTCTTAGTAGAGTGAGATCTTTGGAGGGATTATGTATTGAAGAGTTTGACTGCAATAAACTAACAGGCAAGAAACCTTGCAATAATGAGGCACTCAATGAATTGAACAGAATGAGAAATAAAAACTAAAAACTTAAAAATAAAAAAGTAAAAAAAAATTTTAAGTTAAACGGTTTTATATTGCTATATGCACATAAATGTACTAAAAGCTAAAAAATAATTTCATGGATACAGTCATGGATACCAATATGTATACATAACTTTATGTTTTCAAAATAAAGTAACTCGTAACCTACTCACTTTCTGGAAATATCTATAGTCACATAAATTCCTAAAAATGCAATATAAATTTATGTAAACACCTATGACAAAAGATGTCATTTTTGAAATATACAAATTTTAAACATGCATTGAATCAAACTAAAATAAAATCGTGGGGCACGTCCACTTTAAATGAATTTTGGATGACCTTGGGATTAACTTTATCATATTCATTGAATAATGAAATGATAACTTTAAAATAATCTTTGATACTTTTAAGGGTAGTGAAGATTGTACAAGACAAAACCCGTCAAATGGCTCATCCAAATGAGTTCATGTTTTGGTTTCAGTTTGTGATTGATATACTTTCGTTCGTCACCCCCATTCATGGACGACACTTGCTACTTAGCACTAGGTGGGTGAAGTCACATGCCATGTCTTTCGATATCTATTGGACGTGCCCCACGATTTTATTTTAGTTTGATTCAATGCATGTTTAAAATTTGTATATTTCAAAAATTACATCTTTTGTCATAGGTGTTTACATAAATTTATATTGCATTTTTAGGAATTTATGTGACTATAGATATTTCCAGAAAGTGAGTAGGTTACGAGTTACTTTATTTTGAAAACATAAAGTTATGTATACATATTGGTATCCATGACTGTATCCATGAAATTATTTTTTAGCTTTTAGTACATTTATCTGCATATAGCAATATAAAACCGTTTAACTTAAAATTTTTTTTTACTTTTTTATTAAACTTATTATCTCTCAATTAAATACTTCTTAAAACAATAAAGTAGCGCCAACTGTGGTAAAAAACTTACATTATTTCTAAATACTGTGTGTGTTATACAAATTTGAAATTGATCTAATTTGCGCTGATAGTGTCTTAAACACTATACTATACTTACTGTCTACGAGAGGGCATGGCTTGTAACAAATTAAGGAACATATCATAGGTATAGAAACATATCACCTTTTTTTTGACGCATAATAATAAATTTATGTATGAAAAAAAATGTAACATCAATATTCCGGAAATCCCGTAAATTATTATTAATTAATTAATCCCATTCATCAATTTTTAATAACATAATTTTCAATTCATAAGTGCTTTTCACTCGATATCCTAAATGTAGCAGACGCTTATACAGCAATGCTGCTTCAATTATTGTCAGTAAATCAAAAAACCTGGCCAAATGCGAGTCGGACTCGCACACCGAGGGTTCCGTAGGAACGGGAGGTATGAGCAAAAGTAATAGACGTTGAGAAAATTACACTTCCCTGCGACAAGTTGACAAACTTATATATGCGGGTGCTTGCATACATTTAGTATGAAACCAACTACATTCATGAGTTGGTTATGATTTTTCCAGTGATATAAATTTTATTTACCAATTTTTAGATTTACTCCTATATATATACTGTAAGGTCTTAACTTCTTGCCAAATTTCAGAATTCTAGTTCAACGGGAAGTACCCTATAAGTTTTCGAAAAAGTGCGTTTTCATAAAAAATATGTGCATATATTATATATATGCACATATTTTTTATTGCGTTAACTTAGAAGTGTGATTTTTTCAAGGCATCAATACCTAACTGACCTCCGTTTTTGAAAAAAAGACAAAATTTCAGCTTAATCCGTTCACGTGTTTTAGAGAAAAAGGTCTTGACAGACGTGCAGACAGACGGACAACAAAGCGGTCCTATAAGAGTTCCGTTTTTTCTCTTTGAGATACGGAACCCTAAAAATTATCAAAGATGATCTTCGAATAGATTGCGTTCTCTTTCTCTTCTCTTTTTTTGGAGTCGCAGGGGAATGTCTTTACGCACGGTACCCAGGAGACCGGGTTGCTCAACTGTGTTTAGTGTCGGGCTCGCAAACGGGGATTTCCACACTACCGACTAAATCCCTGCGGGTGCCTTCAGCCGATTTCATTAGAGAATTCCGGATCTGCAAGCTACAGGATCCCACTAGCGACAGGCTGGCTTCGGCGAAGAGCCCAGACTTCTCCTTCTTGGGGACTGTACGGCTACCCCTGAACAGTCCCTATTACGCCGTCGGAACCCTGCAATCGGGTCAGATTCCCAAACTAATCCCTTGTTCCAATACTTTAAAGGAGTACGCCACGCCAGTCATCCAAATCCATGCCACCATCTGCTGATTCAGAGAGACGGGTGGAGGACCTGCCAGCTGAGCTGCTCTTAGTCTGGCCTCTCCCCGAAGCCTGTCTAGTATGGGTAGCCCTGTTCGGTATAGCCTTGGTGATCACAGAGGCACGCAACCCCCCCCCCCCCCNNCCCCCCCCCCACCACGACAACGTGGCAGCACTTCAAGGGTTCCTTTTCTAGCCTTGAGTATGAACTGCTGGACAAGATACTAAGCAAACTGTGAAAATTTTATGGCTAAAGTTACTGCCTACTATAATTCCTTACACCGCGCCGCTCGCGGCGTGACGAAATACCAGCTGTACATCATGCCTCAAGGATAGGTGGTAATTTCTTATAATTCCCTTTGTGATGCTTATTTTCTTTAAACCATTAGTAGGTTAGACCTTTGGTCATTACTCATCAGTGTAATGTAGGAAGTACAGAGATATTTTAATTGAATAGTAATCAATTTTATCATTAAACTCCTTATCTAAATTGAAAACAAAAAGATACGAATATGTAAGTAACACGAGTAGTGCTATAAAATAATTTTTTTTTGGAAACAACAGGCTATTTGACAAGATTTTGAAAACCATCTTATATTATACTTTCGTGTATAAGGAACTCGCAAAAATACCTTATATTTAATTTTGATAAGTATTTCTTTTTAAAAACCACTTTAAAAATGTATTATTTAAATATATGTAGCGCGCATGACACCGATGACGTAGATAGGTAGTAAACAAACGTCAAAACATTTGGATTGGTTAGCGTCGATCTTAGATTTGTAACTTAAAAACTGTGATTTACCTAAAAAAAGAACTTCAATAAAAACTGCAGGTAAACTTTGTTTGTATTTCTGATGCCAAACAACGTCGCAAGTGGTTAAATTTTGGCAGGTTTTTACTACCTGCTTTCTCAAATATATCATCCATTATGAAGTGAAATATTGGTCTATTATAAATAAATAATCTATCACGGGAAATGATTCTAAAACAGATTTATTATATGTATATAAACAGATTATTACAAAAAATACAGCAAAGCGACTAAGATGACTGACAATCAACTATGTTTACTATCCATTGACGTCATAAAAGATTCAATCAATCTGGAACGTTTCGTGTCACGTGACAAATCTAAAAATAAAAGTATTTGATTTTTGTATTTTTTAAATAAATCAATAAATATTTTAAGGTGACGATACTACAAAATGGTTTATAAATTTATAATTTAAGAGGATGATATATATTGCTTACTTTTTCACACTGTCAAATAGCCTATTATATATTATGTTTTAATTATATATACATATAATGTTTCTTATATTTATAATTAGGTTGTATTAGGTTGTATATAATTTCAAGGCATAAGTGCATTCTCTATTCTATTATTCTTCTATTCCGGCAATCCGTCACGACCGGAGAGAAATCACAGGCAGGGCCTACGTCTTAACGTACGGGGCTGTAATACCCTCTACATCCTAATTTCTAAGAAATTAAAAAACCAATATCCGACCCTTGATTCGAACCGGGGACCTCTCGATTGTGGTTGTACATGTTTACCACGAGTCCACAAGGCGGTCACTACAAGATAACACAATCGGCGTCAAGTCGGCAGCTCTTTCTTCTTCATATCAACTTGTTTCTTTAATTGAACGTTTGCTTACGATTGTTATTTGTCCTTGTGATCCATAAGTAAACGATTAATGATAATTATAAATTATCTCTAACTCAAATCTCGTACATTAATAAAGGTTAAAAAGATAAAACTACATTTTATACTTTTAATTATAATTTAATTCTTTTTTTTACTTTTAAAATAATTGTAATCTCTAATATTTTTTTATATCACACACTATTTGTTTATAGGTGCGTATAAACAAAAAGTGTATGATATAAAACTCTAAAAGTAACAAATAGTTTAGAAATGTGAAAAGAAATTCCAACTTACTTAAATTCTGAGACAACAGAGGTAGTAACCTCTAGCTCTAATTTATTACGCTCATCTCTGATAGATTTAGCAGTAAAATCAAATGATTAATATAACACATGTTACACAAAAAATGAGAAATATAAAAATTTAAATGCAAATTGTATTAACTTAGTGCATCAAAATACTCGTTGCTTGACGGAAGGCAAGCAACTTGAACTGGAATCATTCATGAATTCTGAGATTGTTAATATTATGTGTATTACTGAACATTGGTTAAAGGGGCATCAGCTCATGTTTAATTTCAGCAATCACCAGGTTGGAAGTTCATTCTGTAGAGTCAACACAATACATGTTGGGTCGCTTATATTATTGAACAAAAATCTTAAGTTTAAAGAACGGAAAGATATTGTGTGCCTCTCTGTAGAATGTTCTATTAAATAAGCGTGTGTGCAATTAGAGCAGTTCATTGTTATGTGTATATAAACCTCCATCCGCGGATTTAGAACTATTTTCAGAAATAATGGATGAAGCTTTAAACAAACTTACCAACTGAGGTAAGTCCTTATTAGTCTGTGGTGACTTAAACATTAACATTCTTGATAAATCAAGTTCCACTCTTAAACTTCTAAGTCTCTTTAAATCTCACAATTTGTTAAATTTGTTCATTGAGCCTACTAGAATAACTGCTACTACAGCTACTTGTCTAGATAACATCTATACAGATATTGTTCCTAGACGCAAATATACATATTATCAATAAATTAGATTCGAACCACTCTGGTCAGTTAGTTAGTTTTCCAAATCAAAAGAAAACAGTGTCTAAATAGAAAATTACTTTTATACCAGTAACAGCTGGTCGCCTCGAACGTATGAGAGTGAACCTACTTAATATTTTACCAGTTTTAAATACCAAATTAGACCCTAATGCACTATATAGTTCCTTTTTTAACTCATTTCTTAGTCTATTTAATTCAATATTTACTTCAAAGATGGTTACTGTTACTGATTATCCAATATTCAGTAATTGGGCAACAACAGGAATTTACAAGAGTAGGGAAACATTGTACATGCTGTATCATGAAAGGCAATATAATACTAGTCAGGACTTTAAGCTATGCGTAAAACACTATTCGACAATTTTTAAAAGCGTCTGTAAATTAGCCAAATCTTTGTTTATTAAGTCTAAAATCAGAAACAGTAGTAATAAAATTAAAGCAACTTGGAAAGTTATTAATGCTGAGACTGGGAGAAGTGGAACAAAAGAGTCTGATTTCAAACTAAATTTTAATGGTCATATTACTAACAATGATATGGAAGTGGCCAATACATTTGAAATTTTTTTCTCTACTTTCCCAGTCAGTCTTACAAGTTATTTAGGCTCCTCCGTCTCCACCGCAGAGTCGTTAATCAAAGAAAATGTACCAGAATTTTTCAAGAATTTTACTTTTCATCATATAAATCATTTTCATGTTTTTGCTGCCTTCAAATCTATTAATATAAAAAAGACAGCTGATATTTGGGGAATATCTGTTAGTATAGTTCACTCAATAATTGACACAATTATGCCCGATTTAGTTGTTATATTTAATAGATGTATAGATTATGGTGTGTTTCCTGACCTGATGAAGTATAGTAAGATAACGCCTTTGTTTAAATCAGCTAGTCCATTGGACCCCACAAATTTTAGACCAATTTCGGTTCTACCTACATTTAGTAAAGTTTTTGAAAAGCTAATACTTACTCAGTTGTTTAAATATTTCAATGAAAATAATTTGCTGCATACTAAACAGTTTGGTTTCACTCATGGTCGGTCAACATGTGATGCTGGGGTCAAATTATTAGAGTGTATATTTGAGGCTTGGGAGGAGTCACGTGACGCCTACGGAGTGTTTTGTGACTTATCTTTAGCTGCTAAATGCTTTAGCATTTGATTGTGTGCAGCATGCAACGATTGTCAGAAAATTACATCACTATGGACTAAGAGGCAGTGCTTTGGATCTTCTTACTTCTTATTTGAGTGATAGGATCCAAAGAGTAGATGTTAATGGCAAATTATCCCATGGATCAACTGTGACGGTGGGGGTGCCCCAAGGCTCTATTCTGGGTCCTTTTCTGTTCCTTGTGTACATCAACGACTTGCCTCATCTTGTGAGGGATAACAATGAGATAGTATTGTTTGCAGACGACACTTCCTTAGTATTTAAAGTTAACAGACAGCAATCGGTAATTGACGATGTAAACATTGCTCTCTCTAAAATTATGCTTTGGTTTAGTGCTAATAACTTGTTGTTAAACAGTAGTAAAACTAAATGTGTTAAATTTTGTACTAAGAATGTTAAACAAGTAAAAGCTAGTGTTCTGATGAACAACGAGGAACTGGATTGGGCCAACAAAGCTGTCTTCCTAGGTAAAACTGTAGATTCACGGTTACAGTGGGGTCCACATATAGAAACGTTATCTGGTAGACTTAGTTCAGCAGCGTATGCTGTAAGAAAAAATCGTCAAATGACCGATGTCCATACTGCAGGCTTAGTTTACTTTAGTAATTTTCACAGCATTATGTCCCATGGTTTATTGCTTTGGGGCAGTGCTTCAGATATTGATTCGATCTTTGTACTCCAGAAACGAGCTATTAGATGGGCCCCTGGGAGTCATTAAGAAATAGGTTTAAAGAAATTAACATTCTCACACTACATTCACAATACATTTACGAGAATCTTATGTATGTTCATAAAAATTTGCCTTAATTTAAGAAAAGTAGTGATCTCCATCAATTTAATTTAAGAAATAAAAATAAACTTGCCGTTCACACTACTAGGCTCCATAAAATATCAAATTCGTTTGTAGGTCATGTATACAATTTTATAACAAATTACCAAACAACATAGTAGCATTACCTGTTAGTAAATTTAAGAAATTCATTAAACTGGAGTTGTCCAAAAAGGCTTATTACTCAGTTTCAGACTATATCATAGATTTAGATGTTTGGAAATGAACTGCTCTTTTTTGCTTTTTTATTATATAATCACGTTTTCCATTTTTTATAATTTTCAATTTTTTATTGTATTTTTTTTGGCTTTCATAAGTGTCTTGTTGTGACCTAAATTAATAAATGAATTTGACTTTGACTTTGACAACAAAATATACGACAATTAATTTGTATCATTAGAATTGTAATATGAATGAATAATACTTAGCCGTATAATCTCTACATATACCTATATAATAAGTTACGAACAAGTTTAAAAGTCCGGTCCCTATAAATAGTGACCGGACTGTATACATAATGCCCATGTCACATGGGCAATTTGATTAAAATTTCATGCCTAATTTTGCCCCGTCCGTGTCATATAAGGGCAAATCCATTTTGGGCAAAATGATAAAACCAATGTAAGTGTTTTTGTTTATTTACAAAATTAAACTTACGAAATTCTTATAGGAACGAACATTAAAAACGGGTACTAATTAAGCAGACTTCTTTTTAATCTAATTATTGGCATTTGAATATGGTAAGACTTCAAATATTACTAAGTCAGTCACAAGTGTGATATGAAGGCAGTTTAGTGCAAATAAAAAAAACCTAACCACGACCGTACCTAATTGTGCGATTTTTAGATCTACTGACCCACCATGCTCACTCGTTCATTACGGATAAATTATAAATAATTTAAATAAATTGAAATGAACAAGCTAAGCAAGTAATGAAATGTCTATTTAAAATGTAAAACTTAAAATGATGATGGAGTTCTGGAATCCGTGGCAGAATTATAAAATTAGATCACGTGGCTAAAAAAAATCTGGGGCTTATAATTTAACTTATAATTTTCCATAAAAACTATTTAGCAGACTATTTAGTAGAAGAAAATTAAACAATTTAACGTTACACGAGCGAATTAATCGAGATGCCCGACTTACTAGCGAACCGCCCGATCAAAGTGATAAAGTTTATCTATTGCTTACGTTGATTTATTAAATGAACCACCAGCTTATGGGCATTATTATCTAAGTATAAGTAATAAATTATCAAATTGCTCGATGCTGTTGGGCACTATTCATAATACTCGGCCCCAATCAATACGGTCTGGTTAATCACGTTACCCGTTACATATAAAATTGTCGTGTTACAATGCTAGTTACCATGGTCCTCCTATACGGCTCGACCGATTCTCATGAAATTTTGTGTGAATATCGGGTAGATATGAGTCGGTATAATTATTTTTTTATTTCTATATTTACACGGGATCGAATCTTACGCAGGTGAATCCGCAGAGCGCTACTAGTATAATTATGTCTATATATCAATATAATATTTTAGAGTTATTTCATGCTATATTTAATAAGACATGTAAATGACCGTTCTTTAGGATGTTTATCTTTTGTGGACCGTCCTGACAATCTTATAAAAGGTCAATAATAAGATCAAATAGCGTATCTTATTTCATAAAAATTGGCGATAAGGTCATAAACGACTTAAAAACTATAAATCTTCTAGATAATATCTCAGTATACAATAAAATAGTGGGTATATTAATTTATAATACATAAAAAGCATGCATTTTGGAATAAATTATAGATATCATCAATTATTGTTGTAGTCGCTTAGGATAGTAGGTATATTGTTATTAAATAGCACACTTTATAATTTATGATTTCATCACTAAGACGCGAGTCATATTTTCGTTTTTTCGCACGAGGTTCCGTAACATAATTTCTTAAATTTATATTATAATATGCAAAGGATAGGAAAAAATAAGTAAGAGGTGGCGCATTCATGCATGCCTGTAGCCGAATTGGGCCGGCATAACAGGGGAGGTACCTCTCGCTTATACTAAACCGGTGTAAGGTGACAGCTGTGCGGTGTGTAATTAGCCGGTGACCCATGAAGGGGGGAGGAGAAAGGAGGGCAACGCATCTGTATAGCCTCTATGCGGATGTATGTCTATGGGCGGTGCTTGTCACGAAAATTACTTCGATTGCTCGTTTGCCCCCTTGAGCTATAAAATAAAATATGATTAGAGATTGTATGAAGCATAGGATTGGTTTTGCACCAGTAACGACCCAGTAAATTTAGGACAGTTTTGATTGTTGTTATCCGATAACATCCATTCACACTTTCTACGATAAGGAACACAACCATTGGTGTATTTACGCTTCCAGTTTTCTGTCAAATATTGTGAAGCAAATGTCGTGAAACTTAAATTAAATAACTTTTTATAACATAACAATTGATCAATCATCTGTAAATACTGTGAACAAGTAATAATACACCCATTGTTAGCAGATTAAATTGAAAATGTAACAAGTTTTCGTATGGCGTATGAGTTTCCGGTGGCTCATGTATGGGGAAGGACGAAAGCAACGCATCTGTACAATAGCTCCGACTACACGTTTGCCACCATATGATATAAAAAAATCAAGATCGAAATATGTATTACGATATTTGATTTCTTATTAACAATTTTATTATTTCTTACTATTTATTATATTTAAAAGAAGTCATAAATGCGAATAGAAGACATAACATTAGAAGTTTTAAGCCAAGGAACCCTAAAAACGTGTTAGGTGTATTTGTAAATATCATATAGGTATTATGTATATTACACTTATGTATATTTATTATGCTTATAAGCGTTAAAAGTGTTGCTCTCAGATTTCAAATTTGTGCAATGGATTGTTGAGGAAAATTTTGTCTGGTAGCTTCATCAATATTAATAAGTATATTTATGGAAAATAGTTTCGTTTCTATCAAATTATTATTAAATCCAATAATAAGCTTAGTCGCTAGATAACAACAAACAAGGAAGAGCAAGAAAAAAGAGATTATTTTTTTGGTTACTTTTGCGCGACTAAAGACTACAATATTGTGCGATTAGGGATTAAGGGGGCTATTTTAGTTCGTTTCTTTACTAATGCTACTTATGGAGCAAATTCTAATATGTTGTTTTATTTATTTATTTATTTAGGACACCAACAGTATAAACGTTATACATTGACATAACAAACAGATCAAAATTACATACCTGACGTGTGTACTTTTAAACGTGACACAATATTAATAGTAACATTCCTATTACAAGAAGTGCGCAAAATAAATTACATAGTATTATACAATAAAGAACAAACAATTACTACAATATAAGAGTTAATAGAAATGACATTGAATCATTGAATAACATAGAAATAAAATAAAGTTATGATTAAATATTTAAATTATCTAATTGGTTAAAATAAAAGTGTATTAATTTATTTTGAAAATGACTGACTGTTTTCTGTTTTTCTCAAAAAGTTTGCAGGCAGTATTGGATTTGACCCGATTTAAGTGCGCGGGGTCTGATCTAGGCCGTATCAGCCATCAGGTGTCACTCTTTATGTAACTGCTAGTTAGTTTAATATTGACAGGGCGATAGCATGATGGCCATGTTTTAAATCCAGTACAGGTACTATTCCATACAAGACATATGATTTTGTTGTATTTTGGTCAATACTCTCGTTGCTCTACTTTCTCTTTCTCTTATATATTTTAGTAAATCTTATCTTAATGCATATATTTCTTGAAATGAAATGAAATGAAATGAAATATTCTTTATTGTGCACGTAGCAAACATTACAATTTAAAAGAACATATACATTTATATTAGGTACACAAAGGCACTTGTGTATGTATATGTCACTCTCCTCCTAAACGAGTGGACCGATTTTGATGAAATTGTGTATGTGTTGAAGGAGCTCTGATATGGTAAAGATTCACAAATATGTGGGGCAGCTAGAATATTCAATTAGATAAGTTTACGGTCCTTGGCTGATGATGATGATGACGATAATAATACAGTAATAACAAGTCAGGAATCAGCTCCTAAAAATATTATTTAAGTGTGCATTATTTATATAGACAACCCGTTTGTAAGATGCCTTTTAGATATTATTATGTTGTCGAATATGTTATTGTTTATACATACTCGTAATTAAAGATTCTTAGGTAAATCACTTTTTACCCCACTGCATAAAACAGCGAGTCATGTTTTAGCTTATATATTAATATGTAGGTATGTAGTATGTTCACGTCGTTTTCATGTCCTTTTTCTCTAAATGATTTTGCGGGTTGAATAATGAAATGAAAATCATTTTATTCAAAATAGACTTACAAGTATAACTTTTTGAACGTTTTAAAGTTACATCTACCATCGGTTCATGTCTGGCCCTGTCTTGAGAAACACAAGCAAAACAAACTCAGCGCGCCTAAATAATTGATGAAATATCTAAAAATATGTAAAATATGTTACTTATATATTATTCCCAAGGTATATGCACAACATTCGCATCAAAACCTTATTAAATGTCGTACAGAGATGTTCTTTAACAACGATTTTAAATTTATATTTTTTAGTTATTGGACGCATTCTGGAAACCTAATGTGGAGACGTAAACATTGCTCCCTATAGGAATTTATTAGTTTGTTAAGTCTATAAACATCTAGTTTGTGCCTGTTTCTATTATGCCTATCATGATTCTCACTTTTCGTACTACCTATCTAAAATGTATTGAAAGTAAAAAAAATCGTCACGAATTAACCACAAACAGTGGCATAACTACAGGGTGGCAAGTCGGCAAAACTCCACGGTTCCCCAGTCGGAAGATACCCCCGGTCAGAGAAGAATTCCAACTAAAAAAACTTCTTTATTTTCAAAATTCGTCGAACGGACCGCTTCCGATGAATTTGCCACAGGCTTCGAGCGGTATAGTTACGCCACCGACTACAAACCCATTATTGAAAACAATTTCAATTGGACTAGTTTACTCTGGTATTCATTTCAAAATCATAATCACATTACCTCATTTATCTTAAGTCGGCTAGTAAA
Organism: Calycopis cecrops; assembly: GCA_001625245.1. NCBI lineage: Eukaryota > Metazoa > Arthropoda > Insecta > Lepidoptera > Lycaenidae > Calycopis > Calycopis cecrops. The sequence goes on along the minus strand of LUGF01051598.1, from coordinate 280,632 downwards.
ATAGAAAACATAATTCTACAAAAGTGTGTGTGTGTAAAATTTAAATATTATTATATTCTAGACTTTGTTATGTCTAATGCATTAAATATTTTGTCTAATGCATTTCAAGTATTATTATTAAATAAATGTCTCGTCTCATGGAGGAAATCTATATACATTAAAAAAATTGTCACTTACGTTTGTGTTAAATTAAAAAAAATATAATAAAGAATACAATAGAACAATTATTATATTATGTTCTGTTATTAGTAGACGTCATCCGCGTGATGACTATGATGATGAGAGTACAATTAGTGAGCACTGAGCAACGCTCTTTTCGTGACCGACGCCTATAGGGTAAAGCCGAGATAGATGCCCCAGCGGGATAGGTGCCTCATATTCTAAAAACCCAACTTCCCGAACGCGCGACTAGGAATTAATTGTATAAGTAGGAGTCGTAGTCACCCCTCACCTCAGTTACCCACTGACAATCGTGCGGAGAGGACGCATTTCGCTCGTGCGAGCAATTATTCCCGCGGAGAAATTCACGAACACGTCAAATTTTTAAAGGTTAGTATTTTGCGTTGTATAACTTTATAACTAGTAACCAATTCCGTTATATTTTTTATCACGTCAATATACTGGTTCATTGAGTTTGCATGTAGGTGTAAATAGATGCTATTTTATTAATAATTTATTTAAAAAATACTTGGGTATCTATCCCTATCAAAAAGGATAGTTGCCTTAAATTTTAGAGGTGTAGGTGCCCTTAGGGGAAGCTATCCCTCCATAAACCATATATGATATGTAAGAGATAGTGCAACACTGCATGCAGCCAAATTGGGCCGGCACGACCG
>LUGF01051598.1:246606-262229 GCA_001625245.1 Calycopis cecrops | reverse complement strand
GGGGGGGGTGATAGGAAGGCAACGCATATGTGTAACAAACTTGCGAATGTCCATGGGCGTCGGTAGTCATCAAAAGGCTCCGACTGCTTGTTTCCCCTCTTATGCTATAAATTAAAAAACGTACTCCGGCTGATGATGATCATGATATCAAACTGATAATAATAGAAAGACAAATTACATTCTATACCTATTACCATAAAATATTACTACATATAGATTTTTAGTAGTATTATATTATCCATATTTAACCATTGGGAAGATAGTGGGGGTAGGATACTTATCTCAACCATAAAATTGTGTTTTAAAACCAAATATTACCAAAACGGATCTCTAAATTGAAAATGGAGTTCTCAACCTCAATTTAAATTTTTTCAAAGACGATATTCAACGATACCCTATGAGATGGGCTATAGGACAAGAAAAAAATTACCCCCATTTTACTTGTATGGGAGCTACTCCAAAAAAAATTTTTTTTCAAGATTTTTTCTACTAATTTTTTACAATGATAATTATTTTTATTATTTATTTATCTTGGGTAGAAACTATACATTTTGACAAAATCATCTTAAAAATTACTGCATTCCATGTATTTCATTCATTTCCTTAGTGAGTATGAAAAGAGGGCATAAAAAATGCACCAAAACAATTGTCCGGCAAGATTCGGATTCTTTATCTATAAGCTATCCTTAACTCAAATCCATTGGTAGAATGCGGCACTCAGGATTTGCATACTGAAATACTACTAGGGCACACTACCTGCTCTATATGACTATTCTTAGATTTAAAAGTATGACAGCACAGATCTGTGAATCATGTTAGCCTTTTGTAATCGATTGTTGTAAAATCATATATAAGTTTTCTATGATGTTTATTTTACTTACGTACATAATTGTTTTCTCAATGAATGCGTGGAAAACGTTTTTAGGGTTCCGTAAAAAGGGAATAATTGAACTCTAGTCAGCACTTTGTTTTTCGTCCGTACTTTTTATTGGGTTCTTTTCGTCGTGCTCGCGTGGATGGATTAATCTGGAATTCATGCTGAACTCTGAAGTCTGGAATGTCTTAAGACATATAATCTAATATGTCTAAAAATATAGTTTTAAGCTAGTGCAATCAAAATCAAATAAGTGCATAAACGGATATACCGTTTATGTGCATACTTGCTACGAAAACGCATGTTACCTAAAGCCTATATGGCGGTTTTCGTTAATCTAGATTTAAGAGTTTGCAAGAAGTAAAAACTCACAGCAAAAATAAAGAAATTGGTAATTACTGTGAAAAAACCCACCCACAAACTGTGTGTAGTTCGTTTCATAAAAAATGTGTGAAAGCTAATTCACCACTCGATGGTACGAACACCGCCAGTGTGCGAGTCCGACTCCCACTTGGTCGGTTTTATGTTTACAAAACGTAATCTGAGAGATGGTAGACAATTGAAAAACGATTGTTTTCGTACCAGTACTTATGCATCACTAGTCTTTTGTTTTATACAAAATATAAACTTTTACTGCCTCGTGATCTCTTTATGATATAGGAGGGCAAACGAGCAGCCGGAGCCATTTTCAGGACTACCGACGCCCACAAACATCCGCATAGAGGCTATACAGATGCGCTGCCTTACTTTCTCCTCCCAACTCCATGGGCCACCGGCTACTTACACACCGCACGAAACGCGACAGCACAGCTGTCACTTTACGCCAGTCTCGTGTAAGCGAGAGGTACCTCCCCGGTCGTGCCGGCCCAATTCGACTGCATGCAAGCATGCAGTGTGACACTACCTCTTACCAATCTGATCTCTGATCTAGAAGCATGTGATAAATTCCAGGGTGGGGCCAAAAATGTTAGGGTTTTTTTAATTTGTAATAACAGTCCGGAGTCATGGAGTTGGCGGTGTTACACCCCGTGCCTCGGAGAGACTGCCGTCCCATCGAACAGTGTGTACTTGTATCTGCGCACACACTTGTGCACTATAATATGTCCTACACATCTAGATGGAGATGGCCACGTTAGTCGAAATTATATTATTAAAAAAAAATAAATAATAAAAAATATATTTATTATTATTATTATTATAAACTTAAATGGCTCCGGAGAAATTAAATACTCTCAGTAAATAGCTTCCGACGACTATTAATAACCACAGGATCAGATAGATACAAGGTCGATAAAAGCCAGAGGCATTAAATTAAACCACACATACTATAAGTGCCTACAGTTAATCCGAAACTAATCAAATAAAAGTATACGACAAGGATACGAAAATACTTTTTTCGAACAAGCTAAATTCCGAAAAAATGTAATCACGCTTTGTATCGGTTCGTGTAACAAACGGCAATCTCGTACGGGGTGAATGACCCCGGCCGGCTCATACTCGCTGTCAGCTGATTGTACAGTGTGTACGAGTGAGAAAAAACTTTGAAAAATTCCTGTGAATAAACTATTGCTCAGATTGATCTGATTTTTCTTGTGTAGCCTGGAAATTATACACTAAATTTGTGGTTTCATTTATTGCCTTTCGCTTTTATCAACCTTGTATAACTTCACACCCTATAGTCAAAATTTGAGTATTTAATCTCTTCCATGTTTTACAAGAAACAAATATAAATAAGAACAATTTTAGTAAGAGGTAGTGCCATATTGCGTGCTTGCATGCAGCCGAATTGGGCCTGCATCAGCACGATCGGGGAGGTACCTCTCGCCTTACACGAGACCAGCGTAAAGTGACAGCTGCGCTGTCGCATTTCGTGCGGTGTAAAAGAAGCCGGTGGCCCATGGAGGTGGGAAGAGAAAGGAGGGCAGCGCACCTTTATAGTTTCTATGCTGATGTCTGCGGGCGTCTGCCCCCCTATACCTTAAAAAAGAACTTACAAGTAATTTTTTTTTTTACGATATAGGAGGGCAAACGAGCAGCCGGAGCCATTTTCATGACTACCGACGCCCACAAACATCCACATAGAGGCTATACAGTGCGTGTGAGAAGTACCTACATAATCTCTAGTTTTGCAAAAGCATTTTGCTTACTTTTTAAACTTAGCTAGTTTATGTTTTTTACTAAAAGTAAACACTAACAAAATACTGATCTAAAAAAATAAAAAATAAAATATTTTGATCCGTTTACAAAGCATAAGGAAAATAAAAAATTGTATAAATATGCTGACTTGATAATATGTTTGTAGATCACTCTCTATTTACAAGTGAAGTATAAAATGGGAGTGTGTGTTTACGATACAAGCAGTGCAAATTCGATCATCTCCTAGTCAACACCTGTGATTATGTTTCGTATTGCGGCGTTTGCGCTATTGGCGTGCGCTACGGCTTTGTCCGACGTGCCTGGATCCTGTCCACAAGTGAAAACATCTGAAAACTTCGATTATTATTCGGTAAATTATACGTTTTTTATATTATTTTAAATAAATTATTATCTTTTTAAAATTCTGTTACAAATTAAAAATAATATGGTTAATTAATTATTAATAATTACATAATTATTATTTTATTGTGAACAATTATAGATTTATTTCTAAAGAAAACTTTACATACTTACCAGCTTTACAAAATAATTTAATGTTATATATGATATAAAATACATTATACATGTTCCATCTTAAACAAGTTTTTCAAATTAATCGGATTGATTTCTTTTATATGTATGTTAACAAGGAATAATGTAAAGGAGATTGAATATTTTGGGCCAAAATCTAATAAGTTAAGATATAGTCTGAAAAATTGGTCATTTCATTTATAAATATCATGATATCAACAATCATTCAGCATCATTTAGCAGTCTGACGACGAATAAATTAAAAAAATTGTTTTACATAACATAATCGATTAAACATTTCGACGATCCCCGGGCAATAAACCGGTAAACGAAAAACGAAAATTTTACAGGACAAAAGATTTAATGATTTTATCAAATATTTCATCAAGGAGTGTGTGACTATAGAATTAATTTATATATCAAACGAAAGCTATTTTTTTGCGAAATATGAAATCGTTTTCATTAGATACCTAGTAATTTATGAAAATATTACATACCAAAATTTCTTTATATAAAATATTACAGCTTGAGTACTCAAGGTATTATTGCAGTAAATTTATGAATTAAAAAATTTCGTAACATAATGCTATGGACTTTTGGCGCGTTATTTTTTATCATAGTGATGATACATAACAAGCTTTTACGGAGTTATTGCGGTAATATTAAATAATTTTAAAAGTGGTATTGATGAATTAGATTATTATTGCGAGAAAAATTTGAATAAAACTATTATTGTAACCACATAATGTCGATATTTATTGTGTTAAAATTTAATATCAGAACATAATATTATTTATCAAAAATACAATAATTCGAAATATCTGTAATTTTTATTAAACCACAAAATGACTCAAGAAATCTTTTATTAATAATTGAATGAATGAAATGTTGAAATACTTTTAGTTATATAAAATTTAATGAAATTCTTATTAATCTTCTGCAATAATTTCATTGCTGGCTTCAGAACAGGTCTCATAAAAAAGAAACTCATAAAAATATTGGTAACTCCGACGAATTGCTCCACTTTTACACAAACTCAAAACATCTGTTTGCAAAGCTTTGCTAATTGGTATCGGCTGGTGGTATGCTCGTTGCAACTGCACATAATCCTAATATACAGCTGGATCTTGTGTACTTGTACGTTTTTGTCCTCTTCGTTTAGATGAAGTGGAATCACACGTACTCCACGTGTATCATATCAAGCACTCAACAGGTGTTTTCAAAATTGTATTTGAAAAACAATTTATTTGCTTGCGAATCAAGCACACTTACTTCCATGATGTCAGCCCAGCGTATCACATTTGCGTTTTTGTCTTCTTCTCTTTTTGCGTTCTTCTCTTCTACGAGTTTTTTTAAATGGTAAATTTCAGACTGTTCTAATACAATTAATGATAATATAATCATTGTAAGTACTTAAAAACTATTAAATTGCTAACATCAATTACATAAACTATCAACAACATCTTCCTTACAAACAACAATCTTAACTTTTGGTTCTGGTAGAATATATCAGATTATATTTACTTAAATATGAATTTTTTCAAAGTTTGCCATTAGATTTATATCTGTCTATCTAAAACCAATGATATGCTGCAATTTATATCCGTTCTTCAGTATATTCTCATTTAGTTAGAGTACAAAAGTAATGGATCTCTATTACTTCATACTATCATTTTAACTTATTTTTTCCGATGTTTTTCACACTTATCGTAGGTACATTTAGTAACCTGTAGGCCGAGAATTCTCTACAAGTCCTGAGAATTTATCAGATATTGCAAAAGTCCCTCGAAAGCGTAGCACGCGAGTTCTCTTGTTCTCTACTTCATCACAAGATGATTGATATATTACGCTAAATAATATGCGTGATTGAAATTTTGGAGATTAATACTGAATCGGGAGCAATACTTGGGCTTAATTCTAAACATGTTGTTGTACATAGGTTAACCCTGAAGGTTTAAAATGCTATTTGTCAATAGTTATTAAATTTAGTTGTTCTAATAAAATACCCTTATACGTTTGACTTTGCAACTATTAGAACAAACATTTTCTACCTAGTTGAAATTTGTTTTTCTGATGTGGCATATTATTGCATGCTTTCAAACCATCCCTTCGCCAGGTCAAGATAATAAATAAATAATTAGTTATTATAACATACAGTAGAGAGCCTTATATGTGCTACTTTCAAACCCAACCTAGTATTATCGCCCGACTTGCACTCATAATTATTATCTGCCGAAGCTGTATTGAGCTCATCTTGACATCTACAGCAAACAGAAATAGACACTACAGAAAATTCTTTTTTACTACTATAAATTTTATTTATAGCCTTGTATTTGTTTTAATTACATGATTCTGGACAAGATTTTCTTTTCATGATAACGGTTTAGGATCAATGCTAGATAGTTGAATGTCAACGCTTTGTTGCTGAGATACGAATCTATAGTCTTTTTATCTGGCAAATTGTCGTAGCTAAATGACTAATTAGTTTTCTTCAGAAAAATAGGAGGTCAGATTTGAATGAAATTAAAATATGATTTGATGAGTAGCAATAATTATTGATTTTAGTTATTCAGTTCAATGACGTTTTTGACGAACGCTGGAGTATTATAAGTCTCATGTGAATCAATTTTTTTCTCATATATTTTGAATTATTATAAGTAATATTGATTACTCAGCATCAACATTCGAATCTAGAATTAGAAGAAGAGTACCCAGAACATCTGAAATGTTCTGGGTGCTCAAGGTTTGACCAATAAATATTTCTTTACTGAACAATTTGAGATTAAGTAACACACAGACACATTTAAATAACAAATGTAATAAGAAATGATCTAAATAGACTTAATCATAGAAATTATCTAATAACGAGATTTTCAATGTCCTATCTTATTTGATTTAAATAGACTTCCCTCTCTAGCTTTTAAAAATTAATAGGTATGCCATGTATAAAAAAGCAAAACAGATGGATAGAAATCCAATGAAAAAGGGACAGTCAGTCGCTTTGGGAACATTAGACGCGGAAATTATGGGTGTCATGTTTGAACTATGAAATTTAATTGATCAAGGCATGATGACAACTATAAAACAGTTTTCTGTAGCAAACTATCGCCCGACGAACAGAGCTAGATATCGTAGAATGTAAAATAAATTAACCGTATTGAAATGTTGCGTACATTAATTAACCAATACTTAACTTACATATCAATTGTTAGTGTATATTACGGGATACATAAATTTAAATTAGTTAAACAAAACCGCCCTTCTGACGTTTACCATAAACTTCATTTAAATTGTTTACGACAATAACCCAGTAAACGCAGTTTACCAAAATTAAATATATTTTTTTGCATATATGTTTAACAGGTTTTTTGCCGGTAAATTCCTGTTTCAAAATTCCCAGTAATAAAATTATTACTTTTCTTGGTATCTCAATAAATACATAGGTCACACTAAAAGTTTTGCACTTCTAGCTAATCGGAACTATTTGAATTTCGAATGTTATATATTTTTAAACGTTGCAATATTCTTAGTAATAAAAAAACAATTGGCTGGAAATAATTTGTTAATTGTTTTTTATCTCACATGAAAGTTACGTACGCAACGATAATGGAATTATGTCGAAAAGGTTTTAGAGCGATGATTTTTTATGATTTTAAAAGTTCTCTCTCTCCGCAAGACTGTGCCGCTCGTCTTCAAAATAATTTTGGGAGAGAATCACCTTGTTTGAGCACCGTGAGACGATGGTTTGCTGAATTTGAGAGAGGTCGAGTTTCTTTACGCGACGAATTTCGTGAACCGCGGCCTTCATCTGCCGTCAACGAAAATGACATGGCTACTGTTAAGCAGCTAATTGAAGAAAACCCGCGGATTACCTATGAGATAATTTGAGGACTATTGGGGATTGGTGTGAGCTAAATTCAGAAAATTTTACACGAAGAATTGAAAGTCCGGTGGTGAAAGTCCGGGTGGAATGGTGCTCACACATGCTACTGAAGTACGACCACGGACAGTTTATGTTTTTTTTATAGTTTATGTCATTGTCACAGGAAACGAAACATCAAAACGATTTATTATTTGAATTCGGAAAAAAAACAGCAACCTTGTGAATGGGTGTTTGAAAATGAGAACAAGCCAACAAAAGTAAGGCAGGCGAGAAATGTTGGTAAAAAAATTATCGCGTTTTTTTTCTCAGCTACGGGTCCCATTTGTACAATTCCACTTGAAGATCAAAAAAGTGTCAATGCCGAGTGGTATTCTACCATTTGTTTACCCAGGGTGTTAAAAAAAATTCGCGAAAGACGACCCAAAAGCCGCGTTCTCCTACACCATCACAACGCTTCTTCACACACGGTCAACAAAACAAAGTAATTTTTAGCCTTCGAAAAAGTACAACTCGTCACCCATCCTGCGCATAGCCCCGACCTAGCACCCTGTGATTTCTGTATTTTCCCCAAAAAGAGGTTTCACTTTTATCAACTCCGAAGAGGCAGTGTTACAGTTCAATCAACACGTAGAAAATATGCCTTCAGATCTGTGGTCCTCGTGTTTTAAAAAATGGTTAGATCGCATGAAAAAATGTTTAGAATGTAAAGGAGAGTATTTTGAAAAGCAATAAAAATAAAATTTTAGTTACAACATGTTGTTTTTTAAGTTACGCAAAACTTATATACTTAGGTGTATTCCAGTCCATAGATGCCAAATTTGATATAACAACAAAAACCCCATAACAGTACATTACCGAGTTATTGCCCGGGGGCGTCAATTTAAACAAAAATAAAACCTTTGCATTACATGTAAATGTTTACAGAATACATAAGCATCATAATAAAATATAATTACATAACATAACTATCAGTTAGTAAATTAAACTTTTCATTGTGAATTGTTTCAGTCTACTTTGTTTTGGCTATAGAATGTTAATTTAAAACCTTTTAGAATTTTTGTGAATTAATTCGATCTTGAAAACCCAACCCACCCAAACCCAAACCCATGAGTAATAATTTTAGTAGAAAAATATTTTTTTAGTATCAATGTTTAATAATATTTAGTAATTTATTTATATCTGCAATCTTTTAAATAATGTGTGTAAGTCTTATGGTCAATAATTAATTTTATTAAAAACAACTTAAACATTTTTCAATCATACTTTGACGAGCTTAAAACAGTTTTATTAGAGTATTTCTTTTTGTAAGTTACAATAAAATGGACTTTACTATTTCCTATATTTTCTATATTTCCTGAAAAATTAAGATTTTTTTATTACCTCTTTATATAGTCCAGGGCATACGGTAGGATACATTTCATTTGATATATATCAAAGGAAAGCTATTTTTCTCCTTTTGACGATATAACCATTATTTTACGATTATTAGTCTAATTAGACTCAAAAGGATTATCATTTTAGGATTTTATCCCTTTTATTATATGTATACCTAAGCTCCTAGAAATTACAAATAACATCAAATATATCAAATAACATCAGTAATTAATAAGCAAGACTTTTCAAATCAAAAAAATAAAAATAATAATTAAACATTTCTTCATATTTTAGTTTAGAAGTGGAAAATGGTATGAAATTGCTAGAACCGACCATTCTTCCGAAGAAGGTGGACATTGTAGTTATGCGGAATACTCCCCCTCAGGCCCCGGATTTCTCATCAAGAATTATTACGTTCGTGATGGAACGCTCAAAGAAATCGAAGGATACGCTCGACTTTCACCTGACCCGGCGAAAATGATATATTCCCTACCTTACGGAGGTAAGATATCAGACGAAGCAATAACATTTGAATTCTAATTTCTATGATAATGTTTTTATTCAATGCAATTGCTCTTTTGCATTCGCATCCTAATAATAGTAAATTTATGTATTGTACTGTACATGTACTCACATATGTGTAAATTCGTTGTTAAGCTTTAGAATAGCTTTAAGAATCACTGCAAGGATTTGAATGCAACTTCGGTATAGATATAGGTAGTAATCTCTAATTACAATATACATAATACATTGTTTAAAATATATAAATATAATATGGTTTCCTTAGGATACATTTTGAGTAGAAAACAAATACATAGTTCAAAAGATTTCATTATTATTTTTAGAAAACGACACTATGCTTGACAGTGTATTGAATGTTTTGGCCACCGACAACAAGAACTACACTATTTTATACTACTGCAACTATGATGCGGTGAAAAAAACGCACCAAAGTAAGTATAAAGAATTTCCTTAGTTGCGACATAAGTTCAATGCGTCCAATGAACACTTATATTTGCTATTCAGTGTTAAGTCTGAAATTAGAGAATGCAGATACAAAATAAAGTGAGTTGGGTCTTCCTTAATCTCAATAACTAAGTACATGCGCATTGTTTGGTTTAGCACTTTTTAATATCGAATAACTATGACAAAGACTTCTATAGAGTAATTGAAACTTTATGTAAATAGATGAATCAGTTAAACTATTATTTTCTACATTTATGTGATGAATAGGTATCTATTATGAGATAGAAAGATTTCTTATACTATGTTATTAAAGTAGAATGTTCTGTATAATACTTTTTACTTTAGGTTTGCTTGCTGAAAGAAAAGTAGAAACGAGAGGGATGTATTTTAATTTAGCTTGTTTGACATCTCACTTGTGGAACTTGATATCAACAGTTTCAAAAGATACCTCTTACAAATCATCATCATCACCATCATCATCATCATCATCATCATCACCATCATCATCATCATCATCATCATCATCATTATCATTGTCTTCATCATCATTAGCCGGAGGACGTCACTGCTGGACATACGCCTCCCGCAAAGAGCGCCAAAGGTCACGGTCATGTCTTCCTCTGTCAGGCAGTCACTCGCTGTCTTACAAATATCGTTAAGATATGAAAAGCCTAAAGTGCTTTATTTGTAACTGTAATTAATTAAATACTTAGTACACGACAAATAGGGTTCACCAAGTTACATGCAGATCCTATGATTATCGACAGCGAAAATCTAAAAAGAACTTAGGTATATAGTGCCTTTGTGTTTTGCAAAATAATTATGCACAAATTATTACAACGTATTGATATTTATTTCAGATCTTTTGTGGGTACTCGCAAGATCAAGTGAACTCACTCCATATGAAATCAAAGTTGTTGAAAATACGTACGCAGCAAATCCCTTCTTGATAAAACAGGAATTGATTAAAGTAGAATTTTCAAAATCTGCTTGTCAAATATCAGGTTTGATATTTTAACTACCGTAATATTATTCATAATAATATACCTAATACTTAAATGGCATATCTAAAATGAGGGGGCAATGCAATGCAATGCAAATGGGCTATTGGATCTATCATCATGACTACGGACGCCCATAGACATTTTCATCGAGGATATGCAAAACGATACGTTACCCTCATTACTCCTCCCGCCTCCATGGGCCACCGGCTACTTACACACTGCATGAAACACAACAGCTCAGCTGTAATTTTACGCTGATATTATGTAAGCGAGAGATACCTCCTCAGTCGTGCTGGCTTAATACGTCTTGCATCAGCGTGGCAGTATCTCTCACTAAACATACGTGTAGTTTATATACTATTCTGTATCTCTCACTAAACATACGTTTAGTGAGCGATACAGAATAGTATATATTTATAATAAATAGTAATACAAATACAAGATATCAGCCACCACAACCAATGGTAGACTGTACATTCTTTGCAAACACCTTTGTCATGGGTATCAAATGAAAGGTCCAAGACTAGTAGAGTACATCATAGTAAGAAAAACGAAAATTCAACACGACATCCTTCGCAACATGGCGGACTATCATCACTTCTTAATGTTAAACAGCACAAATGTTTTTAAATAATTTATTAATTTTTTCTTCTGCTTGCAGCCGCAAGTGTGGATGTGCCTGGATTCTGCCCATCTGTGAAAACGGTAGATAACTTCGATGTGAAATCGGTAATTACATTTTGACATTACATTCTTGAAAAACAAAAAGGTTGTAATACAATATCACATTTATAATACCACTAGCTGGGCCCCACGAATTCACCCGCGTAAATTTCGATCCCGTGGAAAATCATCCCATGGCGTCCCTTAGGAACATTTTTTCGGGATAAAAACTATTCTGTGTTAATGCATTTACTGTCTATGTGTGCCAAATTTCATGAAAATCGGTTCAGCAATTTTTGCGTGAAGAAGTTACAAACAAACATATAAACTTTCGCTTTTATAATATTAGTAAGATAGGATGTTTAATTATTAATAAATTAGTTAAAAGGACACGATAAATAGCGAGGTTTAATTTTCTTTTGATTATATAAAGCCTCTTCTAACTATTTATTTCTTCACAGTTCGGAAACGGTACTTGGTATGAAGTTGTCAGAACTCCGCACATCTCGGAAAAAGGGGGCGAGTGCTGTTACGCTAAATACAAACCCTACGGAGCGGGATTCTATATTGCCAACTATTTTGTAAAGAACGGCGAGTTGAAACATATTGAAGGCTATGCTCAAGCCGCTCCCGAAGCCGGAAAAATGATTTACTCTCTTCCATATGGAGGTAGTTATGATTTTACATTTTTTAAAATAGACTTTGTTGATAGTGTATATAACGTTTTTAGTAAGAGGTAGTGCCACACTGCATGCTTGCATGCAGTCGAATTGGGCCGGCACGACCGGGGAGGTACCTCTCGCTTACACGAGACTGGCGTAAAGTGACAGCTGTGCTGTCGCGTTTCGTGCGGTGTGTAAGTAGCCTGTGGCCCATGGAGGTGGGAGGAGAAAGGAGGGCAGCGCATCTGTATAGCCTCTATGCGGATGTTTGTGGGCGTCGGTAGTCACGAAAATGGCTCCGGCTGCTCGTTTGCCCTCCTATATCATAAAAAAAATAAAAAAATAAAAACGTCTTCGGACTTCGACATCTCATTGTATGTACACATTTGGCAAGTAAAGGAGAATGCCCATTAATGTATGGGGCTCTGTCCAGAATTGCATCAAAATGAAACTTGTTCTGGGCGATGTTTATTTAATCAGTTACAGCCATCAATAATTATTTTTCAGATCAGCACCCGGGTTTAAAAGTTATTTAACGAAATGTAACAAAACCTCAAAATCGACATAGCATTGACAGGTTAAGAAAAGTTGTTTGATAAACGGTTTTAACTCATAGTAGATACTTATAATAAAAATTCTAATAGCATATTCCATTTAAAGTTAAATGTTACTACATTTAACTTTAAATAATAAAAATAGGCAAAGTATATTGCGAAAATGTAGTTTATAAAGGTAAAAGATATAATATATACCTATACAAATGAATGGCAACATAAATAAACACAGTGGTATATAAAATACAAATATCTCCGAGATATTGTTTTGTTTGATCTACTTACACAGGTTCCGCCAGTCGAAAGTTCTTATCGGCGACACCTCACTCATTGTATTTGCCATTCGGACAAAACTTATATACTATATAACTTTTTTATATATACAAAACACACGAAACTAAATCAAAATAAAACGTCCTGTCGTATTGCACTTTACGTCAAATATCGTCCTGTCGTAACTGTAAAGCACGTACAAAGAATAACTCGCTCTTCAGATAAAAAATATAATTAAGTTTATTTACATTTATTTTTGTGGAGAGTACTAATAGATCGACACGATAAATCAAACAACGGTTTCCAGGCAACGAAAATGACAAATGTCATATTATATCTCAAAAGATAGGGATAGACATTTTGTATTAAGTTTCGATTTTTTAAACAATAATTATAATAATTACTTGTCCGTATTCTTGTGATAATTATATCTAAACCGGAATGATTATACATATTAAATATAATATAAAAATAAAGGTTTTATTTATTTCAAATGATTTTGAAATATTTCTTACGAAAACGAATCAATAGTATGGGACGCTGACCTAAACCTGAATGAGAGGAGTAAAATCGATAAAAAATGTTTTGTTGAAAATGGTTTTAATGGATGGAAATAAAATACATGTTATCTTGTCACGGTTGTATTGCGAATGAATCTCTCAGAAGTATTGATGCGGTCGGTACATTTAAAAGGTTAATAAAAAAATTCTAATACTACCGACGTAAATGCGGCGCTAATAAATATTGTCTCAGCGCCTGTAGGAAATTAATAGATAACAAATTCACTTATTAACTTATAGGATGTATTTATACAATCGGGCACATCCCATCAAATGGTCACTTTAAATCGATTACCAATTTTAATGTATTATTTGTTTAGCTGCAACACTAACTTATAGAATTCCGATTTGAAAATAGCGCCATATTATTTTTATATACAAACAATCAACATTATGTTTTATTTTGTGTTCATTTTAATACCCCGGGTTTTGCACACATATTCAAATTTTCAAAATGATGAAAAAAAATAAGAAAATAATTATAATATTATTTCTATTTTGATGCAAGAGAAGAATCCATACCACCAGCTGGCTTTCTCCTTTCACAAATACAACCGTGTAATGGGGGTGTTTGGCAAGACTTGCGTGAGTTTGCAAGCGCTTAGGCTCAATTCACACCAAAAGCGCGGCGAAGGGCAGCGAAGCGGAGCGCACTTTCAGTGTCATATAAATTTAAACTTTATTTTCATTACTGTAGTACTTATTATCGAATTCTCGCGACTTCACTACATAAGTATTATAGTATTTATTATAAAGTTGAAATTCATATGACATATAAACTGCACTCCGCTTCGCTGCGCTTCGTCGCGCTTTTGGTGTGAATTGACCCTTATTGCCGACCCGGAGGAAGCTTGCGGCAAGCGCTTGCGTTGTATTTACATGTTTGCGTGTTTAGTGTCGTTACATTTGTATTTAATATTTTTATGGTTTGTATGGATTTTTAACAATCTTCTCTGCCAAACATTTATGAAGTTAATTAAAAAAATTGTTTAAAAAAATAAATAGTTGTTCAATATTTTTCACCGTATATTGTAGACCACTGATGTCTATTCTTCAAGCGAGAAGCCTACTACTGATCCCACCGTCT
This sequence comes from Calycopis cecrops, assembly GCA_001625245.1. Classification (NCBI taxonomy): domain Eukaryota; kingdom Metazoa; phylum Arthropoda; class Insecta; order Lepidoptera; family Lycaenidae; genus Calycopis; species Calycopis cecrops. Next base: position 247,662 of record LUGF01051598.1, on the reverse strand, counting down.
CTTCTTTTTTCTCAAATGCGACGTTAAGCTTTTTTTATAGTATAAGAGGGCAACGGAGAAGTCGGAGCATATCCGCGGATATGTTGCCCTCATTCCTCTTCTCCTATCACCAGCTAATTGTACTGGCTAAGTGTACGAAGTGCGGTTTATGCACGTCCTTCGTACATCAAGGTTAATTGAATAAAAAAGAGGATGAAGAAGTGCAATGAAAAAGGACTACATTGCAAAAAAGATCGTTTGTTCCTATGCTAAAAATATACAAATTACATTGTTTCACTTTTTCAGTTAATGGTAAAATAACTCACAGCGTCTTGAATGTTCTGGCCGTTGACAATAAGGACTACGCTATTTTATACTACTGCAACTACCACTCGCAAAGAAATACGCATAGAAGTAAGTACTCCATTCAATGAATTCTTATTATACATATTAATAGTTGTGCCCCACGGTTTTAATTATGGTAGTAAAATTATTTCTAACGACTTTGTGATTCTTCCCTAGATTGTGTTGTACAACGTATACAGGCTGACTGATGAGTCATTTTCATCACTGCAGTAGGGTATTCGGTACTCGCATCTCATTCAGAATATGTAATAAAATAATAACTTTTTTTACCAAAATAATACTTATAATGTACTGAATACGTTGATATAGTATTAGCGACGTCATAATATTATGGCAGTCGTTGACCTTTGAGGCGTTCTACACTGCTCTCTCCCTGCACCCCTGTAGTCCCTGTCGTCGTCCCATCATGTTCGTCAGCATTATGATGACCACAATATGTGATTTTAAGCCCTTTGTGTTTCTTTGGGTTTACTTTGAAGCTACTAAACATATTATACTTTTAATAATCTCTCACCAGTCAGCCAGTATAAACTCCACTGTTTTCACTTTTCCCGAGTTTAAGAAATACCTCTTTTGACCTACGGAATGGCGATAATGAAAATAAAATCTTATGAAAGACACTTAATTAATTTATTTGTCTCTACGCAATGTATTCCACGTTATTCGCCGTTTATTTTCTCTCTCCTTCATACCCTTGTACTAAGTTATTTT
>LUGF01051598.1:231547-246344 GCA_001625245.1 Calycopis cecrops | reverse complement strand
GGCGTTCTACACTGCTCTCTCCCTGCACCCCTGTAGTCCCTGTCGTCGTCCCATCATGTTCGTCAGCATTATGATGACCACAATATGTGATTTTAAGCTCTTTGTGTTTCTTTGGGTTTACTTCGAAGCTACTAAACATATACTTTTAATATACTCTCACCAGTCAGCCAGTATAAACTCCACTGTTTTCACTTTTCCCGAGTTTAAGAAATACCTACGGAATGGCGATAATGAAAATAAAATCTTATGAAAGACACTTAATTAATTTATTTGTCTCTACGCAATGTATTCCACGTTATTCGCCATTTATTTTCTCTCTCTCCTTCATACCCTTGTACTAAGTTATTATTTTTTCTTTTATACTAATATTTGTTTTTGGTTAGTCTTGTTTTGTTAAAAGTTAAAATATAGCCCAACATTTGTATCCCGAATTAGCCACTATGCTGCCTATTTCAGGCATTCTTGGAAACCTTTCGAGGTAATAGCTGGTCTGTTGCCTCGAAAACGTGTTCGTGTGAAAACGAAAAATTGAATGTTGTTTTATTAACCTATGGTTTATTAAAAGTGCCTACGTGCTAGAAAAGATAGTGACATATTACATATTATATTATTGCATAATTTTTAATATTAATTACAGATCTATTGTGGGTATTCTCGAGAACCCAGAACCTCAGTCATGAAGCCGCTGCTGCTCTCGAAAATCTTTACAGGGATAACGCATACCTGAATGAAAATGAATATAAAAAAGTAGACTTTTCAAAAAACGTTTGCCAGATCAAAGGTTTGATTTTTACTAACGGTCTAAATTTAATGCATTTAGCATTATTTTTTGAGAACTACCTGTCGTAACAATAACTGTAAAATTCGTGCATTTAGCATTATTTTTTACAAACTAACTGTCTAAAGTTAGTGCATTTAGCATTAATTTATACAACCGAATGGTCTAAAATTAATGCATTTAGCATTATTTTTTACAAATGACCTTTCTAAAATTAATAAATACATTTAGCATAAGATTTGTAAGGACTGATTTACATGGTATAGCTTTCGCAGCATTCAAGAAAAGTCAGAGCTAAAACGTAGAAGATTCTAAATTACATGGTTTGCTGGCTTGTAAAATATAATTTCAATGGAATATTTTCAATATCAGTAAAAACTAGCACTTACTTTAAATATATATATAGTAAACGACAATATTTTTTTAATCACCAGTGTCTGTAAATTGATATAAGGTGAAATATAGTGGATTGAATTATAAAAGTAGGTAGACTAAGTACTGCTTTATAGGAACTAAGTTACGTTGGACTGATATAGGATTTTTTAATATCTTTGTAACAAAATATAATTATACTGTTCTGTTCAGATAGATTAATGGATACTTCTGTCTTCACTAATTATACAATTACTTGTGTTTAGGTTCTTTAGAAATAATCAATTTTTTTGTTATAACTTATTGGTTTTGTAATTTTAAGTAATACCTAATCCTGAAAGCTTTGAAAAAAAAACAATGGAACAATTTTCGATAAATGTATGAGAACATTTTGACTTTATTAATATGAAAAGATCTAAAGGGTTTAATTTATTTCAAAATATTATACTTATTGTGTAAGCCACTGAAATAAGGCGTGATTATTTATAAGCACTTTGCAAAACGCTCTTCTAAAGTTGCTTATTGCTATTAAAACATTCGTAGTATTCAGCGACTTTACTGTAGATAAAATTTAATTCTGTTTCTACTATAAATCAAAAGATCTTGTTTTGAGGGAAGTTGTATCATTGCATAATTTTAATATAATAATAATTTTTTGCACGGCAGCTATTTCGAATGTAAATAATTAAAACTTATTGAAAAATACTAGACTATAGTCTACTTTATTCATGATATTCAAGTTTGTTAATTTCTGACGCAAAATGAAGTCAATATTGTCTGTAATAATAAGTGAAAAAATACGAAAACAAGTGTGTGGGAAAATATTAAAAATAAATAAAGAAATTTTTTTAGACACTGCGGTAAACGTGCGAGTAACATTCAGAAGACCAATTTTTTTTTCAGAAGACCTTTTTCAGAAGACTTTACCTATTGATTTATTTTTTCAGAAAAGGCCATTCAGAAAATTGCTCGCTTTTTGCTTATAAGTTTATTTGCACAAGTATGCAAGTAAAATTATATGAAAAAAACGAACAATCTTTAGCTTATAGAGGTCCTAATTTTGCATGTCAAAATATTAACTTAATAAAAACTTGTTTTATTTTTATCTAACAACGCATTTATTTTTCTACAGCCGCAAGCGTGGAAGTGCCTGGGTTCTGTCCAGAAGTGAGGGCTGTTCAAAATTTTGATTTTAAATCGGTAATTTCCTTTTCATTTCTCATAGTCTATTAGAACAAAGAACATAAGTTTTTTTTTAGGACTATATTGCCTTTTACCTATACATTACTTTACCTGCTAATACATTAACTAGTTACACAGTTGCTTTGTCCTTCTTCATCACGCAGTTACACTCACATGTTTCGGTCCCGTCTAAAGAAAAAAAAATCTACAAATAAAATTTTATGTTAATCGTTAAAGCCTTTTCGGAGGATAACAAGAAAACTGTTGTTTTTTTTAGTTCGGAAATGGTGTCTGGTACGAACTTTACAGAACTCCTCATGTATCAGAAAAAGGCGGGGAATGTAGTTATGCTGAATATACTCCGTCCAAAGATGGCTTTGACATCAAGAACTATCATGTTGAGAATGGCACAAAGAAAGTGATTGAAGGATATGCCAGATTCTTTGAACCAGGGAAAATGATGCACTCTCTTCCTTATGGCGGTTAGTAATATTTTTATTAAATACTTGATGCGCTCCGCGGTTTCACACGCGTAAGTTTCGATCCCGCGGAAATATGGAGATGGAAATTAGATGTTGGCAAGTTTCAGACCTACCCAATACACACACAAAATTTCTTAAGAATTGGGCTAGCCGTTTCGGAGGAGTATGGTATCTAGCACTGTGGCACCAGAATGACATTATTATATTATGTAGATAATTCCAACTTCATTAAGTAGTACAGAACTATGGACATCGAAAGCGGTTAATAGAAATTAAATTATTTGTACTGATCAAATCCTTAAGATAATAATTTTCATTGATTTCTGCGTATCGATATTGTTGTAGAGGTATTATTATTTATTTGTAAATTGATAAACAACAATGGTCCGTTGTATAAGGAGGTACTTGTGGTCAAAGTGTCATTTAGTTTTGATCGGTTTGCCGAATATTAGGGATTTCGTAATTCTTATAGAAACGAATTTTCCAAATCCATAATAGTTTTTTTTCATAGTATAAGGAGAAAATGAGCTCTCGGAGGATTTGGTATGCGTAGGGCTGTTGTGCTCCTTTCCTCTCTAATTTAAAAATGACTAAGAAATCGATTTTATTAAAGTGATTTCTGGTTCGCGGGGGTTTCGCTAGAGACTCGATTATAATAAGTTTTGTTTCTTTTAGTAAATGGTGCAATGTCTCACAACGTGTTAAATGTTTTGGCCACCGACAACAAGAACTACGCTATTCTCAACTACTGCAATTATAATCTGTTGAAGAAATCTCACACGAGTAAGTCTTATATATCATAACAATAAAACATTTTAATGGATTTTATCGCGGTTTATTTATTTATTTTATTATAAATCATAACGGATTTTATCGCGGTTTATTTAATTATTTTATTATAAATCATCTTTAACGGATTTTATCGCGCTTTATTTAATTATTTTATTATAAATTAACTTTGACGGATTTTATCGCGGTTTATTTAAATATTTTACAAGCCCGATGTTTGAGAAGCTTTACACCACCCATGTCACAGGTAATAATTAAATAAACAGCGATAAAATCTGATAAAGTTGTTTTATTGTAATGGGTAACATTCGCGTAAACTTAAGACATCATTACGCCTTAGATATATTTTATGTTTGGTAGTAAAAAAATATATTCTCATAATGTATTATTACATATGATCCAATATTTATTTGCTTGCAGATCTCGTCTGGATATTTTCAAGAACCAATTCGCCAAGCGCATCCGAGAAACGTGCTCTAGAAGCTGCTTTAGACGACGTTTACATAACAAACACACACCTGAAAAGAGATGAATTAATAGAAAATGATTTTTCTCAACGAGCTTGCAACGTTACAAGTATATATCGACATCAGTTTTTCATTGTGTAAAAAAAATATATAAAAAATATATATTAAGATCAATTCTTTGATAAAGAAAATTCTTTGACTAAAATTACACATTACCTACATTACTTATACAAATAATTAATTAACGTAATATGAATAAATGGTGTCCTGGGCGTAAAGGGACAGAGCTCCTTAATATATAGCTGAAAAAGAAGGAGAGTGTCGTTGCAGTTAATATGTAACTAACATTATAGAATATCGAAAACATTAATATAAAAATATCATAATATAGATTATAGAGAAAATAATAATCCTAATCGAATATAGCCTACGGCTGCCATCTCGCTAGAGTGGCTACGGCGCGTGATATATTATAGTGTATAAGTATGTGCAACAATGTCTGTCTGACCGACACATAGGCACTGTACTGTAAGATTTGTACATAGTATTATTCTAAGCTTACCATTTCTTTTATTTTGGTGGTGTGTAGCTGCTAACGAGCCAGGAGATGGATTCTGTCCAAGAGTGAAAACTGTTCAGGACTTTGACCTCAAATCGGTAATTGATAATAAATATTATCTTAAATTTTAATAATGCATCTAGAATTTAATTGATTCATCCATGAATCTTCTGTAGGCCTACCAATTGAGAATAGTTACTACTACTCGTACTACAGTTTCTCGACTAATTTGCAATTATTATTTTAAATATATTCAGTATAATACTAGTTTACTTGCCTGCCTTTAGAAAAGTTTTTTCGTGCAGTGTACAGACAGGCTTAATTTTTCTTACGAATTATTCATTACTTATGCCTGTATTTAGCGCATTTGGTCAGTTGCTTCGATTTAGGCACAATTCACCCACGCACAAGAAAGCGTAAAAAAATGGTGTAAAATTATAGTTAAGAAATCGTAAAAATTCGTTGTACATTTGCTAATTGTAATTTAAATTTTTAAACCAAAAAATAATATGAAAAAATGTAAGAAAACAATAAACACATATAACATTGGACCCAGTACTATGACTTAAATAAAAAAAAATCAGTATTAGTATTACGAATAAATAAGTTTGTACTGTTTGTTATTTGTAAAAAATTCTACTGTTAGAAATTGCGAACAACTTTCGTTAAAATTTTGCACAGATATAACTGCAAATAAATATAACAGAAAAAGTATCATTCCTAAATAGTTGAATCCCTTTGCTCTCTTGGAAGAGTGAAACATATTTATAAACAAGATTGTCAAATTAATTATTTGCTTCAGTTCGGTAACGGTACATGGTATGAAGTTGCTCGATCAAACCACATATCTGAAAAAGATGGCGAGTGTAGTTACGCAGAGTACACACCGAGGGGTGGATACTTCGGTGTCAAAAACTACTTTATTGAACGGGGCGTTTTAAAGGAAATCGAAGGTTACGCTAAGGCGTCCACAATAACCGGACAAATGATTCACTCCCTACCATATGGAGGTAATGTGTTTTTAAAGCAATACATTTATTTAGCTGACAGATTTATGCATGTTTTTCATTAGGTTGAATACGATACCTAAGTTCTTCTATCATAAAATTAATATAGTTATTAATCATCATATCCTGATTACAGTGGTGTAATTTTTTTCAGTTTTATTAAAATAAGTTTTTTTTTTGCATTAACAAAGAAAAGTACTTTGAAATACTTTTCTTTCTAATAGTTTTCTTTGGATAGTTTAAATTTTCTTCGAGTTCAGTGTTACTAGGGATAGAAGTAATTTTTTGAAAAAGTGTTGTCTCGCTTGTCGTTGATTTCTGTGCAATAAGCGTAATTACACTTCATAAGTCTACATTTTCATTTAACATTTGTGTAGTTGAAATTATTTTTTTAAAAGCAAAAAAATTAAAACATTTTATCATTAAAGATACCCTTAATATATCTCCGGATTTTTATCTTGATTCCAGCAAATGGTCAAATTATAGACAGCGCGTTGAATGTTCTGGCGACTGATAATAAAAGCTACGCCGTTTTATACTACTGCTACTTCAACTCGACGGATAACTCACACCGTAGTAAGTAATAACTTCTATATACAACGTTGATAAAAGCGAGAGGCACTAAATAAAACAAAAAAAACGTATACTAAGAGTGCCTACTGTTAATCCTAAACTATTAAAAACATGTTTACGAGAAGTACAGTACAGAAAGTACTTTTTCAATCAAGTAAAATAGTGAAAAAATGGAAACATGCTTTGTACTGTCGGCGACAGCGAGCGGCAACCTCGCACGGAGTGAACGACCATGATGAGTCAGCCGGCCTCGCGGACAGCTGACGATACATAGTATACGAAGTGAGAAAAGCTTTAAGAAATTCCTGTGGCTATTCTATAACTCTGATTGGTATGATTTTTGTTGTGTAGCCTGAAAATAATACACTAAATATGTGGTTTTATCAACCTTGTATATTTTTTGTGTATTTAATATTCTAACATAAGAGCAAAATAGCAATCGTAACTTTTTCGTGACCATCGACTACTACAAACGTCAGCAAAGACGTTCAGCAGTTGAGTTAGTTCCTCTTATCTACCACTCGACTCACAGTATAGTAAGCACGAATGTATAACTTTCAATTTATGCCGGTCGTAATGGTATTATTTTATCGAGAGTTAAGGTTGTATCATATCGCAATGACGTTTTAAAAATCTCTTAGCCTTTAAAAAAAACAAAAATCGGTTCCGATTATAATCTCTTTTATTTGTAAATATGGTATCTCAATAAAATATTGTTAAGACTAGTATCTACTCTACTTATATTATGAATTTGAAAATTTTCAAGAAAACAACTACGAACTTCTGCATATAGCAATTTGGTATTTGGTGAGTATTCCCTCCTCGCCCTCTACCCCCTACTTTTATCCTCTCTTCTTATAAAAAGGGTACAAAGATCAGCTCTTTCGATTCAATTGGGTTCACCCAACAGTGAAAGCCACATCGCTATGACAAGTTGTGATACTAAATGTGAGAAAACGAATCGATTTTTCGCCCCAATAATTATCTTGTCTGCATTACTTTAGATCGCTTTTTAATTTATAATCTTAAGTATTTTTTATTTTCATAGATCTCGTTTGGGTATTCTCGAGGACTCAAGAGCTGAGTACACAAGCTAGTGCTGCTGTAGATGCTGCATTTAAAGATCATCCTTTCCTAAAACACGAGGATATGATTAGAGTAAATTTCTCGAAGGCGGCTTGCCTGATATCAGGTATGTCAGTTATTTAAATTTTTTTGGTATGCCCTATCTATATATTATTATTTTTACGAAAATTGCGAGGAGGAGTATGAATTTTGGCACACTTATAGTTTACGTGTAAGAGAAGTGCAGAACGCTAATATATTTTAATAATAATGTTTATAAAGTACTTTAATGTAATAAATAAAACTTTACAAACACTATCATGCATTTGACACATTGATATATAAGATACACGTAATTATTGATGAAGTTTCTGTGTCTTTTGCAAGAGTTGAAAATTCTACATAAATTTTTAATATTAATAATACATAATTACAATGTCATAACGTATTTAGTTTTTAATCACAAAAAAGTTTCACTCAGATCGAATATCGATCATCGCGGGTCCACTAGTTTAAGTCATTCTACGACGAAATACTTTTATAATATTTATACTTGGTTCAAAAGCTTTCGATACTTCACTTCAGGGATGAACTTCACGAATGATTACAATTGTTTTAAATTAAGTAAAAGTTGAAAACAAATAGTGTCGGAAAAATTTCATAACATCGAAAAAATTTAAAACAAATACTTAAACTAAACAATTGGCAAATATTAAGCGCATTGTCCATACTCTTGTCGCCCTTCAGCTTTATTATCATTTCTTCGTGTTTTTTTTTATTTTCTGTATTTTGAATATTTTCAAATATATTTTTTATATATTTATATTGTTAAAAAATATATTATAGATATATATTAAAAAAAAAATATTTTTTGTTCCAGCTGAGAGCGTGAATGTGCCCGGTTTTTGCCCTTTCGTGAATACTGTTCAAGATTTCGACATAAAATCGGTAATTTCATTTCTAATTTCAAGTGCTTAACTACCACATTATTATAATATGTTATTTTTAGTTAGCGACAAAGCACCAATAAACAATTTATACAACCTCTCAGAGATAGATAAATAGTTACCAAAAATTATAAAGACCATTTCTTCTACGACTTTTAACCAATTAAATTATCCAACATACTTCGATAAATTAAGTGATAATTTTCTTAGTTTTTTAAATGTTGCCGTGGAATTTGTATGTTTCATCTGGACAGTTATCTGGATAGTTTGAGTAACTGAAATGACACGCCATGATGCGAGGCTCGCGCGCGCGTTTGCGTCGCTCAAAGTATTATTATTAATTAACAACACTTTCTCACTCGATTAAGGTTATTCTTTTAAAATCATACCTATATTATATATGCGAAAGTTTGTGTGTTTGTTACTCTTTCACACAAAAACTATTTATTATTATTGTTTCAGTTTGGAAACGGCGTCTGGTACGAGCTCGGGCGCACTCCTCATATATCTGAAAATGGAAGTCAATGCGGTTACGCCAAATATACACCAGGTTCAAGTGGGTTCCACGTCGCCAACTACAACATTAAAGACGGTCGCCTGTTGTCTATCGAAGGCTACGCCAAAGCTGGCCCTGATCCTGGAAAAATGATTTACTCTCTTCCTTATGGAGGTAATTAATTTTTCTATTTCGTGAAAGCTTTTTTATTCAATTATAATACTTAACCAAATTAATAACTATAACATAATAAACGTTGCTACTAATTGGTTAAGCCCGTTCTTGCAAATAATAAAAGTTTTATAATAAATGAGTAAGAAAGATTTACCCCATATTAATTTATATATATATTTGTTGAGTGCGTGTGTATGTCACTGAACTCCTAAATGAGTGGATCGATTTTGACGAAACTCTACGCGTAAAAAAATTGTAGGTACAGACATCCAAACACGCTAAAAGCCGCTAAAATCTAAATACTAGCTAATCTGAAGTCTTATTTTTTGTTTTAAGCTAATGGCGCCATGACCGATAGTGTTCTCAACGTTCTGGCCACTGACAATGAAAATTATGCTGTTCTATACTATTGTCCTTACAACTCGAAGTTGAAATCACACAGAAGTGAGTATAACTTTTCTTAAAGCTGTGATTTACAGAGATAATGCTTTAGTCACAACGAGTTACTTCACTTTAAGAAGGGTGTATTGTTATTAAGCAGTTAGAACACTTTTGTGTAGGTACATATATGTTTTGAGTTTGACCCCGATATCCGAATTTAGTAAAGAATTAAGTTAATTTGAACAATAGGTACTTTATTGTGTTCGTATTGGGCTATACTATAGTAATAGCTATATAGAAGTATTTGAAAAAGACCAGCAAGTTCTCAGATATCACTCAATAAATGAATTTCAAATATTTTTTAATTTTATTATAATATACATGGTGACATTTGTAAGTCACGCGCGGCCAGTCGCCACAACAACTATGCACGGGTTGTTGACCTTATCTTGTCTTATCTACGTGATGCACTTATAACGCTCGATCGAAAAATTGAATTCAAATTTATTGTTGTATGAAAAAATAAATTATGAAAAGTCCTAGCACAAATGTTGTTAAAGATGCTAGCTATCTACCTATATCTGATATGACTTATATGACTTTCCGGTGTTTTAAAAAAAATCCTGCCTAGGACCTGCAGTGCAGCTCGAACAACATTATTTCAATTTTGAAAAAAAAAGAAAGAATATTTTTAACTATTTAATATAGAAGGGAAAAATAAATACATTAAAAAAACACGAATGCAGATAGAACGAACTTAAAAAAATTGCAATGTTTATTTAGTTGTAGCCACAAGACGGCTCCGGCGCGGCGTGTTCATTTTTGATTTGGTTCATTTTAATAACGTCTAACTTATTTTTAGATTTTCTCTGGGTGTTCTCGAGGTCCAAGGAGCTCTCCTTCGAATTAAGTGTTGCAATTGAATTAGTTTTCAACAACAACCCCTTCCTGAGGAGAGATGAGTTGATACCCGTAGACTTTTCAGGGCAAGCATGCCAAATCACAGGTTTGCTTCAATAATATTATATAACTATTTTTTAAAATACTGGTAAAATAATGGTGACAATCGAGCAATCGAAGGATTTTGATAACTTTGGAAGTCTATAGACATCCATATAAGGGTGATGCCCTCGTACACTTCGCCATCCATTGCGCTACAAGAAGAATAGTCATCACTTTGCAGTGAGAGATACTAGACTGATATACCGGCCCAAAGTCGGCTGAAAAGTAGTACTTTTACCTAGGAACACAAAAGAGTCTACACTTAACTTATTTTTACTTGGCAGGTATTGTATCGAATAAAAAGTAATTACTTTTAGAAATAAAACTGTATAAGTGGGAATGTAAATAGTGATATCTAAATAAAAGATCACATTTAGGAGGGAGTATTTTTTTTCATATAGTAGGTATAGTTATTTTTTTTTTTTTTTATGGTACGGTTGGGCAAACGAGCAGTCGAAGTCACAGATGCCTTCGTTCCTCCCCCCACCTCCTTCATGGGTCACTGTATACTTACACACCGCACAAAACGCGACAGCACAGCTGTCACTCTACGCCGGTTTCGTGTAAGCAAGAGGTTGGTCGAGAACCTCCCCGGTCGTACCGGCCTAATTTGGTTGCAATGCAATGCCCCCTTCTTAGTAAATACAATATCTATACATTCCATTGGATACCGTGTCTCTACCTCTACTCCTGCAAGTAAGTAGATATAACGATTTTTCAAAGCTCACAACCAAAATTCTGTTTAAAAATTTCTATTTGTTTGCAGCTGACTCAGTTGAAGTGCACGGACAATGCCCAGAGAGCATTAAAACTGTTCAAGATTTTGATTTCGATATGGTATTTACTTGCCTATTTTATTACTATAGATATTTTGTTAATTTTAACGTAACCAGATTATTATAAGTGAACCTATCAGTCAAATGGCTCAAAATTATATTACGAAAGCAGTAACTCGCGAGGTCAATACCTGATTTATGCGTGTTTTTTTTATTATTTATTCATTATAGTGTTGGAGGCCAAACGAGCAGTAGTTTTCATGATTACAGACACGCGAGACTCGATAGACATCGCGTAAGGCTGTACAGATGAAATAGTATTTCCTTCTCCCTCTTCCCTAGGTCACCGGATACTTAAGCACTGCACTAAACGGGACAGAAGCACAGTTGTCACGGCCCAGTCGTGTCCGCCGTTTTCGGCTTAAATGCAGCGTAGCACTACCTATAATTTTTGTGTTTTTTGTTGCTTGTGAGAAAACCAAAAAACCTTTAAGAGAAAAAAAAACTTTTAAAGCAAAAAAAAGAAAAAACCTTGCTAGAAAAAAAAATTAGAGATAAAGTGAGCATATGTAAATTCCTCAATCTTTCAGTGAATCTATCAAAACCATTACAACTGTTTTAGAGATTAGCCAGTACAAACAGAATGACAGATAAAAATGGTAGTTTGGATATTTATTAGTACACAACAAATTTGTATTTTAAAATCACCTAATTTTTTTTGCGTTTTACCTCGCTGCATTCTTACCGCGAATAGATCATAGACAAAATATTTAAATTACGAGAATATCATTCATCATCATAAGACTTCTCTTTTCAGTTCGGAAATGGTGTGTGGTATGAAGTAGCTAGAACTCCTCATAAGTCTGAGAAAGGTGGACATTGCAGCTACACCAAATACACGCCAGGTGCAAATGGCTTCCATGTCACCAATTATCACATCCGTGACGGAGAAATGAAGGTTATCGAAGGTTACGGCAAACGAACTAGTGAACCTGGCAAAATGATCCACTATCTTCCTTATGGAGGTAATTCACTTGTCTCTTTGCTTTTAAAATATTATGTGTGTCCTACTAGAAGGAATAGTATTTGCACTACATTACGAATACCACGGGCGCAGCTAGGATTATTTTCAGGGCTGTGTATCTGCATCTATACATACTATTGACCAATATAAAATATAGAACTAAACATGTGTAGGATGTGGTTCACAGAGTTGCGAGTATTAAGTACTTTTTCTACGATTTGTCTGACAATGACAGGATACAGAGTTTTTCAATGGCTATTTTCTTCTAATTCTTTCTTTTCTTTACCCCGCTGCCGACGCCCATGACTAATATTATTAAAAATGTCTTATAAAATTATATTGTGCGTGCATTTTAGCGTACTTATTTTTTTTATTCATTCAGAAATTACAAAATTATCGTTCACTGTCTATTTTGTGCAACAATTTATTTTGAACAACATTGTTTGTTATCGTCGAATCAAGACCAAGAAGAATATACAGATAAAAGTTAATTCTTGTTCTTTCTAACCTTTTAAGGATGTCAGTTTCTTTTTCAAATTTTTTTAAACTATATTAATTTTATTATTTCAGAAAATGGTGCAACTGTAAAGAGTGTGTTGAATGTATTGGCTACTGACAATAAGAACTACGCTGTTTTATATCACTGCAATTACAACATAGAAAAGAACTCGCACCGAAGTAAGTCAACAGCCATATACTACATTTTTTTAAAGGAAGGGTAAATTATTGCAACGCATGTTTTCCCTAAATATCATTCCTGGGTCGTCACAAACCGCATGAAACGAGACGGCATGGCCATCGTTTTTTATTTAATTTAATTTATTTATTCATCAAAAACATAATAACTTATTTATTCTATTACATTTTCCTGCAAAATTGTTTGCGCAGTTTGCCCTCAGGTATGAGCAGGGGCCTCTAATTTCATATAATTGTATTTTTTTATGTTAGTAAGTCTTTATAATATATAATACATAAAAAAATGGTTAGTTTTTGGTCACCGGCCAAATTTTCAGGTTTGGTTCGGAATCAATAAATAATACTTTCGATTTATGATAAAAAAAAAATAGATACAATTACTTTGTCCCATGTTATAAATATATTTGTTGGTCACCACGTGGCATCTAGCTCGCGTGTCGCGAAGCCCGGCGTCCTTGATCTTGAAGTCGATACATTTCGTGTAGGAACAACGATCTATATATTTTAAGGACCAAATCTATTTTTGTTTAACAAAATTACAATTGGACGATAATATTTTTAAAACACACCCTTGGAATGATGTTTACTTCTTTATTTTAATATTTGGCCGACCAAAAAGTAATCCTGTATAACAGCCATGACACCGCCTTATAAGGTTAGGCGGTGTCATTTGAGCAAGAGGTACCTCCATGGTCGTGCTGGCACAATTTCGCTGCAATGTACCTTGAAAATACGTCGTACCACCACAGTATAAGCTGTGGTACCATGTTGGCGTAGCCTGACCCTAAATGAATGGTTGTGAATTTTGTTTTAACTATAAAAAAAATGCTTTTTCACTAAACTAAAATTCTTTGTTCAAGATATTATTATGAAAAAATAAAATATTTGTCAAGATGTTTATGTTCATACCCATCACGGCTTGTCACGAAATTTTCAGTTTGTTCCCGATAGGTATGCTAATAGAACTTAAATATTTTAAAACCTTTGTTCCGATATTAAGGAGGAGCGTCAGTATGTCCCTTCTTCCCTTTGGCCTATTTAGATATTTTAAATACGACGTAGATCAAATAAATCGTTAAAAAAATATTATTTATGAAACATTATTTCAGATCTTTTGTGGGTATTCTCAAGATCTAAGAAAGTGAGTGACGAATCCATAGCTGCTGTTGAATCTGTATTTGAGGAAAACACATACCTTAGGAGAGAAGAATTAATCAAGACCGACCACTCAGATGTAGCCTGTCAAATTAATGGTAAAGCTTTTTTATTTTTCTAGTCTAAGAGGTTTTTTATAACATTCTTTAAAAGTAAGCACCGGCATAGATTTATAGTATGGTCGATATTTCGCAACAAACATGTATACCGTAAGGTCTTACTTCTTGCCAAATTTCAGAATTTCTAGCTCAACGGGAAGTACCCTATAGGTTTTCGAAAAAGTGCGTTTTCATACAAAATTTGTGTAGAAGTGTGATTTTTTCAAGGCATTAATACCTAACTGACCTCCGTATTTGACAAAAAGACAAAATTTCAGCTTAATCACTTCACGCGTTTTAGAGAAAAAGGTTTTGACAGACGTACAGATAGACGGACAACAAAGCGATCCTATAAGGGTTCCGTTTTTTCTCTTTGAGATACGGAACCCTAAAAACAAAAAAAAACACAACATTGTATGCATCTTTGAGCAAAATATTTTTCTGTACTAATGAGCCACCCCAGATTTTAGCATTTTAAACTACAGCTTTATTTTAACGAATAAATGTAATAAATAAATTATCTTTATTTATTCAGCTGGAAGCTTCAAGGTACACGGATTCTGTCCAGAGGTCAAGACGGCTCAAAACTTCAATTATGAATCGGTAATTTTTAAGACTATTATTTTGATATGACTGTCAATAGTTATGCATTCAAAACGTATTTAATAAAGTAACTAAGTTAAGTAACGAAAATAAGTTATGAAAGGAGACTGAAACGTTTCCATACATTTCTGGGCCTGGAATGTAACAAGATAAAAAGGGTGTGAATTAAAA
>LUGF01051598.1:187547-199087 GCA_001625245.1 Calycopis cecrops | reverse complement strand
GGTATCCCTCACGTTGCTATGAAACGTTATGGTGCTCCCACACTGCTGTTAGAAAATGTTTACAAACATTTTGTAACACTAAAACAATTACTAACAAATGTTAGAAAATGTTAAATTTTGTTAGAAAATGTTAGATGTTATAAGTGCTCCTACACTGGCGAAAAATGTTTACTAACATTTTATAACGTTTACTAACATTTGTTTACAAACATTTGATCACAAATGTTAAAAAATGTTTTCATGTTAGACAATGTTAGAAAACATTTTTGAACAAAATAACATTTAATAACAAAATAAAACATGTTACATTTTGCTTGTAAACATTTTATACAGGTAACAGGTAACAGGTAGCTATTCCAATGAGCAAATCTTCTTCCATTTTCGTGTAGCTACCTTGGAACTCAAAACCAAACTGCGAAACAAAAATATTATAAAATGTTAGTAAACATTTTCCGCAAGTGTAGGAGCACATCTAACATTTTCTAACAAAATTTAACAATTTCTAGCATTTGTTAGTAATTGTTACAAAATGTTTGTAAACATTTTCTAACAGCAGTGTGGGAGCACCATTTTGTTATTAAATGTTATTTTGTTCAAAAATGTTTTCTAACATTGTCTAACATGAAAACATTTTTTAACATTTGTGATCAAATGTTTGTAAAGAAATGTTTACTAACGTTAGTAAACATTTTGTAACAGCAGTGTGGGAGCACCATTACGTTCAAACAGATTAATACCCCCCTAGTGCGACTAAGTGTATTCTATTCTGTACATAAGACGCGAGCCATCTCGGGGAGCGGAGAGGGTTACCGTACACCTAAGGAAGAACTAATGTCACTCAATAACTAATAGAGATATAAGGTTATTTTAAGCGTGTCTATAGCAAAAGTAAAAAGTAGTGAACTACTAAATGCTTAAACTAAAAATTAAATCCCATACATGGAAGTACAAAGTTTATTAAGTTAAGAAAAAAGTAGAAAGTACGGTATCACCCTACACCTGCGGGTGATACCGTACGGTATTGATACACTCATAAATATACATTTAGGTGCAACAAAATCCACATATATAACCGCTTCTTGTTCGGGAGTAAACACAGGCTTCCAGCCCAGCCTTGGTCTCTATACAGAGCCCTTATTCACGTGATCGTGGAGAGCCATGACTGGAACCCCATATTTTTCAGCTGTTTTGCGTAATTTACCTCCAGCTTTTATTTCTTCTAAAGCCAGACTCAATTTGCGAGGGGACCAGGCAAGTTTCTTCCACGTGACATCTGAAAGAAAGATAAAATTGTAAAATATTGCATCAAATCAAATCAAAAAATCACTTGTGCCTGATACCATACATAAGTGTACGAACACACCCGATGCCGCCATTTTGTAAAAAATGTTTAATGACTAATAACTATGCGTCTTTTTCAAATAAAAAATAATGCAAAGAAGGATCTAAATTAATATCGTGACACGTAGTTCAGTAAATAATAGAATTCAATATAAAATAAAGTACTTACTGCGTAAATAATTCACTTAACTTTTAATAAAAAATTGCACGTAAATGTGACACATATCCTGCTCGCAAAAGCTGTGGCGTCACGGCTCTATCATCACGGGATCCCTAGACACGGACAGACTTATTCTCTCGTCACTCGTTCACCGTCAAATCCGATGTACGGTATCGCCCGCTGTACGGAATGTGCCGCCGTTCCCCTATGTAAGTTTGCCTGTATTCCAACATGTAAAACGTAACATAGCCTACGCAATCGAATGCTTTAGAGAAATCTGTATAACATATTGAATCGTATAAATTTTGAAAGAGCTAGTGCCACACTGCATGTTTGCGTGCAGCCGAATTGAGCCGGCACGACGGGGACCTCTCGCTTACACGAGACTGGCGTAAAGTGACAGCTGTGCTGTCGCTTTTCGTGCGGTGTGTAAGTAATTGGTGGTCCACGGAGGTGGGAGGAGAAAGGAGGGCAGCGCATCTGTATAGCCTCTATGCCTATGGGCGCCGGTAGTCATGAAAATGGCTCTGAATTCTCGTTTACTGCCCTCCCTATACCATAAAAAAAAACTACTTGCTTTTTATGATTGAATGACTCGCATAAATAGGTAGAATAACAAAGTATATAAGAATTGGTCGACCGACCGCTAATAGAATCATTTTGATTTGGGCTTAATATTTGTTTTACATGATTGTATATTATGATTGTATGTGATACTCAAAAATTTTCGTGAAGCAGTTCAGTATACTGGTTGGGCGGTAGTTCGAGACATCACTCTTATCTCCTGATTTGTATACAGGGGTAATCTTCGCAACTTTCCTGAGCTCAGGATGTATATCTTCTTTCAACGACGTATCAAAAATTATCCAAAGTGGTGTCACTAGTGCAGATGAATAATAAATAATAAATAGATTGGGATACCATAGAAGCCACCACTCTTAGACATATCAATGCTTAGCAATTTCTGGAGCAATTATTTTTTTTTTTTTTTATTTATTTATTTTCAAAACACTACAATATTAAATGATAAGCAAACTAAAAACCACGAAGTTTTCTGGAATGCTATACATAAATTACAATAATTTTGAACTTAAAAATAAGGCTTGTATCTACATCTAGGTATACAATATAATTTAAATATAACATTTTATTCATGGTTAGTTTACCGATTAGGTAGTTAGACGACGAAAAGTTAGGAGTATAGTAATTATTAGAGCTGGTGCATTAAACTGACGAGAAGTAATCAAATTAATAAAAAAATGGGGTTATTTTTCTTGTCTAGTAACCCAAAGTAGTTACACGCACAAGCATAAATACACTGCCACAATTTTAATACTTCATTAGTTTCTAGGCAACATTCCGTCCGTCTTTTTTTAACGTCCTTGATGATACATTAGTTAAAATAACAAGATGAATAGCAAAATACTTTTCGTTTGTAGTGAGCCCTTCATTAATCCACTAAAAATATCTAAAGGTAAAATATAATACATTTTAGCTACCGCTGCCAATTTAAATAAAATCTTATATTCTTCTATCAATTTATTTCTTCTCAGTTCGGAGACGGTACTTGGTATGTAGTTGTCAGAACGTCGAATCTCTCTGAAGAAGCGAGCGAGTGCAGTTATTGTAAATACAGACCCTTCAGAGAAGGATTCCATGTTTCCCACTATCATGTAAGGGGTGACGATTTGAAACTTATTGAAGGATTTGCTCAAGCCGCCCCGGAACCCGGAAGAATAATTTACTCTCTTCCATATGGAGGTAGTTTTGATTTTAATTTTTTTTGTTGATCTATGTATAATATAACGCTTCCGGACTCTGATATTACTCTTTTATGGTTAGCCATAGAGAGCAGGCAGAGTTCTGTACCCTAGTCACCTAGATTTTTAGACAATATCGCGTAAGGTAGGCTTGGTCTATCAACTCTGGTGTCTCACCACTGTCCTACTTCTACGGTGAGATATTCAACAGCAACACTCTTATTGCATGTGAAACAGAAGAATAAGTATTCTTCAGATCACTTCTCCAATCTCGGAGATTGGACCGCTTTACTATTTTTTCCATGTTTGTTTAAAATTACCGCTGCTACTGACTGCTGATCGCACTGTCTCTGCTTATTTCTCAAATAAAATAGACGTGAAATGAATGTAGCGGTTTGTGAGTCCTGTGGTCCGTTGTGGTGATTAGCTGGATATAAATAGGATGAAGAAGAAGGAAGAAAAGGCTCAATAATCCACACAATTCGCTGATTGCGACTGATTGCTAGCCCCTCATGATACAAAAATCCGTCAAGTTACAGTCTTTTATTTTTCAGTCAATGGCAAAATAGCTCAGAGAGTCATGAAAGTTCTGGCCACTGACAATAAGGACTACGTTATTTTATACTACTGCTACTATAATATGCAGCGAAACGTACATAGAAGTTAGTACTCACTTAATATTTTTTTTATACATATTATAACAATTTTTGACGACTGATTTTATAAGGTTATAGGTAACTGCCTGCATTTGTGAATGTAAACCATTCTCAAATCCCCTTCACACAGAAAAAAAATCGGTCCAGTCGTTTAGGAGGAGTTCAGTAACATACACACGCACACAAGAAATATATATAATTATTATATATACGATTTCAATTTTTTTAACCATTTGAATTCTACATTATCGCAGATTAACATAGGCTATTTTTTACCACGGGAAAATGTTTCATTTCTATGGGAAAGCGGGTAAACTTCTTAACGGCTGAACCGATTGGGTTGAAATTTTGTATATGTATGTCCTTTATAGAATCGCAATACATAACGCATTTGATAATGTGATGATCTTTAGTGATGTTGTTCTGAAAGCGCCCACGAATGTTTCTGCGTTGGTATGAACAATATTCGACAGATGGCGCCACTGTCATTCCAATGAATTTTATATATTACTATGATAGTCCATGCTGAGGTATCTGTTAGTGGCGTAGCAACTCGCGCACGGTACAGCTAGTATTTTTTATATTTTATGAATGTCATGGATAATGGATATATTATTATCTCGTAATATTTATAACGATAAGTATAAATCTCAATTTATATAATATAAAGTATATATCTCTGGAGATAAGGATAGCACCTAGACGCATGTCACCTATTTTAAGAGATGACTTAGACTTGCAGCATCACACATTTAACTGATAAATTAAAGATGAATAGGGTGGTAAAATCGAAACAAGCACTGAAGTAGTACGCAAAGGAGTTAACAGAAAAATTTTGTTTACGGATGAGATAATTTTTACAATTGAGCAACATTTTAACAAAATGACCGCATTTATGCTCAAAGCTCTAAGGAAGCTTCCCAATTAATCGACAGAGTGCAACGTGGGCATTATCCGACATCAGTGATGGTTTTGTAGGGTGTTAGCTATGAAGAAGTGACAGAGCCATATTTTTGTGAAAAATGTATTATAACATCGGCACAAGTGTATTAAGATATCATTCTTGAGAAGGTAGTTAAGCCCCTTACCAACACCATGTTCAATAACCAAGTATGGTCCTTCCAGCAGGACTTGGCGCCGGGTAGCTCATAAAGATCTGTCCACGTAGTCTGTGTCGGAAGCGAACGTCTCGGAATTCATCAGAGATGAGGACTGGCCTTCGTCTTTTCCCGATCTTAATCCGCTGGATTATGATTTATAGTCAGTTTTAGAGTATATAGCTTGCTCTAACCGCCATGATAATTTAGAGTCCCTAAAACAATCCATACGTTTGGCAGTGAAGAATTTTCCTTAATGGAAAAAGTGCGTGCTTCTATTTATAACTGGCCTCAATGCGTAAAGGACAGCCAATGGAGACCATTTCGAATAAGCCTTTTATATTTTTAATAGTTTTATATTTGTGTATTAAACTAAACACACTGTAAAAGTAATAAATTATGTTATTTGCTATTTACAAAAAATCTTTGTAACAGAACTTATGGCTAGACAAGGTAATATAAATTTTTTAGAAACCATTTGAGGCAAACAGGCCAGTTCCTATATATTTTTTTAAGTATTCAAATTGAACGTTGTTTTATTGATATACGCTTTTTTTAAGCGCGTACGAACGAGAAAGATAGTGATATACCTAAATATTTTTTTAATATTAAATAATAATAAGTTATAATTTCAGATCTATTGTGGATATTCTCTAGATCCAAGAATCTCAGTATTGAAGGCACTACTGCTTTCAAAAATGTTTTCTTGCAAAACTCCTTCCTGAATAAAAATGATTATGAAGTAGTAAACTTTGCCGATAACGTTTGTTCGCTCGCAGGTTTGTTTTTATACTTTTTAGAACCGTCTAAAATGAATACTATACTAAATAATATTACACAGTGTAACATTCTCAACATTCATGTTAAAAATTTTAATGCTGTCTACACACCGAAGCCGCCTGCTCGCCCGCTGGCACAAACCCGGCGGACAACGACAACGGTCTGATTTTAAAACCGGCGGCTTGTGCCGGCGCTATCTACCCCACTGTACAGTGCTCGAAACGTCGGGCGAGGACAACGGAAGTTGTTTCAATAAAAAAAGAACCTTAACTTAAGTTACTTACAGTTCATCATTATTACAGTGTTAATAATTATTCATCATTGCAGTGTTCGAAATACTGCATGCTGCGACAGTCGTACCGCCGGCAAAATCGTCCGGTTCGCAACTTTTCAGCCGCCAGGTTCATTACAGACACCAACCCGCCGGGTTCGTGCCGGCGGGCCGGCGGCTTTGGAGCTTAATTTAAAACAAATTTTCTACAGTTGCATGCGTGGATTTTGATTTTAAATCGATATTCTCTTTTTCATATCTCAAAGAAGATTTCAGCAAAGGTACATTCGTGTTTATATGATTACCATTGTCCATATACATCCACAAGTAAACTCGGCAGTTGCGTTGGTTTTCTTCATCCCATTTTCTCCAATAATCAATCTTAATAACCGCATGACACGGAAATACACAGAATGCCACGGTATTGCGTGAGCGAGTAATTTCGAAACCGTTTCGAAGAATAATATATTATATAAACATCGTGACAGCCCCCTTATTAATAAACTTAGAATAACTTTATCCAAGTAATAAGCTAGTTATAAACTGACATCTGTCAAATTCCATAATAAAAAACACATAAAAGTATGGAATTTGACAGATGTCAATTTATTACTGAATAAAGTTATTCTATGTTTATTAATGTATATATAAATGTTATAATTACATATTTTTTTTTAGTTCGGAAATGATGTCTGGTAAACAAGACAAAACTCATGTATACTAACTAAACAAAACTCCTCATGTATCGGCAAAAATGGGCAATGGTTATGCTGAATATATCCGAAGCACGGTTAAAGATCAAGAACATGTTGAGAATAGTGAACCGAAAGTAGTTGAAGGTTATGCCCACTGAACAGTAACAACTAGTGGAAGTGTGGTGCTAGTCATTCATTACGGATGCGACCGTCGCCAAAGTCACATTAGCTATATTATGTTAAATTGCAGTATGTAAAAATTATGCAATGACTGGTTGGAAATAATTTATAGCAAATTAGCATATCGATTTACCTTTAAGTTTACAGGCAATAGTCCAAAAATCATACTTTTCAGGATAACCAAAAAAGTACTGTATAATAAAATAAAATTAGCTATAACTTGACTTAATGTTAAAAACAATCTTTGAGAAAAATACACACATTTCCAATTTTTTTGAAAAAATATGATTATATTTTATCTAAGTATAATAGTTTTATTTACTACCGAAAAATGAAATTCCATTAATCTTACTATAATAACAACTAATATTATTAAGTAAGTTTGTAAAGGACGAATGCAATATTTATTTGGAATGTAAAGTACTATGTTCAAAAGGAGATTGTCCAATAGCAGGTCATAATTATGTAATGTGTCTTAACCATTGTTATTAAAACAATAATAATTTTTTAAAAATTTATTCACGTATGTATATTTTAAAAGGTTTAAGCTATTGCGGATTTTAAAAATAGCGACAAAAGCATTTATATTAATTTGTAACTAAACCGCAGTTTGATAGAATATTTTTTTAACTAATAATACTAGTCTAAGCCACAATAAAAATTAAAGAACATACAAAATTCCATTTTAAAAATGTATATAAAAATGTAGCGTATAAAGTTATCTAAATCTAAAAAGTGTAGCTTTTGATATATTTATTATTTCGATATAATATTAAAATATATAAAAATATTTTACAATGCGGAAAATTATTTTTTATTTGTTACCCAAAAGTATTGATTAGAAACATACGTCAATGCGACAATGTCAAGTAGTTTGAATATTTTTCTATTACTTGTACTCGTAGCGCTTGCGTATACTTGTGAAATAGACGTGATTTTAAAGGTTTTCTTTTTAAGTTTCACGTTGAGTTCAGCAATCCTACGTAAACTTACAAGGAATTAAGAGTTGTTTGAGATAAAGACTCTTTGTGCTACAGTACTATGAACATGTTCCTCCGAGATTAGGATTAAACAATTATTTAATTTGAGGACGTATAAGGTCCAAGATATATTATATGTGGACGTACATACTTTACCTGTATTCTAGTAAGTAGAGACCTTATTGTAGAGGTTGCATACTACTGCAAGTGCTTAGTGGGTAAATGAATGGTAGGTTGTTGCGCACATGTAATGACTATAGTTTAGTACCTTATCTGGATACAATTTAATGACATACAGGTGTTTGATTCGTACTTAGAACAACATGTAGAAATATATAAATACTTGTTAGTTATTTAGGTTTTGTACTGAATTGTAGAGAGAACTGTTTGTTTTCCTAAATAAAATAAAATAAATTTCTTTGAATAGAACATCTGACCCTTATATAAATAAAATTATTATAATGAATATGAGTGAGTGTTTTATTTTTCAAATCAGGTTTTACCAACTTATTAACCTTATAATGATTTGCTGTTACCTACCACCCTATATAATTTAGGTACGAATCTAAAAATACTTGAATCATACATCTTTTACCTAACTGATTGCTCATTTTTTATACTTACTAAATATAACTACGAAATTGCATTCAGTTAAATTAATTCAATCTCACCTAGAATATCATAAAGTTGTATTTTATTACATAAGACTGACTGCATTACCTATATATTAAAGATATTTTGGTCGAGACGTAAGAGTGGCCTGTCTTCAATACAAATTTTGTCCATCTCCTTTAAAACTTAATAACTTTTTAATAATTTAGTAATAATACTAAACTTTTTAAAGATAACATAGAAATTAATTGTTGTAAATAATTGTAATATTATTAGAACGCATATTTCAAGATAACAAGTTTAATAATAATAATAATCACCAAGGTGAAGGTGACTGACGCCCACAGACATCTGCGACACCAGGGGTTTTGCAGTTGCGTTGCCGACCTTTAAGATAAGAATAGGCTCTTTTTTTGAAGATCCCTAAGTCATATCGATAAGGAAATACCGAGAGGGGCAGCTGATTCCACAAATAAGTAGTGCATGAAGTTTCGTTTAAAGCGCACAGTGGTGGACTTCGGAATATCTAGACGGTGCCGGTAGAACTTTGAATTTACGTTAAGTTCGATAGCGAAATTCAGCTGTAGGTATTAGTCCGAACAATTCCTCCGAACACTTTCCATGGAAAATACAGGAAAAGATGCTCAGCGAACGGACATCTATCCTTAGGGTAAGTGTATCAAGGTTGCTGGAAAGAACTTGATCATCAACGTTTCGAGTTGCACGACTTTGGACGCGCTCAAATGGCATAATTAAATAAATTGTAAAAAAATTGTAATAAAGTGTAAATTTAAAGACAAATAATAACCAATCTTGCTCAATAAATGTAGTGCATCAAAACTTACAAGGTACGTACGGTAAAGATTTAGAAATTGATTTATTTTTGACATGTCAAGATGTAGATATACTTTGTAATACTGAGCATTGGTTAAAAGACTATGAAGTTATAATCACCAGATAGCAAGTTAGTTCAGTAGATAGAAAGCCATACGCGGTGGCTCATTAATTATAATTCATAATAATAATAAGTTTAAAGAATGTAAAGACATTGTGAGTCTCTCTATTGAGCGTACAATAGAAGTAGCCTGTGCAGAAATAGGAGATTTCATCTTACTGAGCATCTATCGTCCACCAAATGGGTTATATGATTTATTTGAACAAGTTATGGACAAAGTATTAACTAAACTAAGTGCATTTAACAAACATTTAGTAATTTGTGGTGACTTTAATATCAATTTATTAGATAACAGTCCCATCACAGTTAGATTCACTACTTTGTTTAAATCATATAACTTAATAAATCTTTTCTTTGAACCAACTAGAATAAGCGAAACTTCTGCAACATGTATAGATAATATTTTTAGTAATGTAGCTCCTATACAAAAGAAAATTATAAGCCTGTTAAGCTCTGATAATTGTGGACAGATGGCCATATTTCATAATATTGACAAAAGAAACAAAGCTTGTAAAGAAAATATTACATGTATACCAACTAATTTAAAACGTATTGAAAGATTTAGAATTAATATAATAAACAATATTCATCTAATTAATCAATATAATAGTCCAGATGTGGCTTTTAGTAAACTTTTTAAGTTAATAAGAACTAACTATAATTCTATTTTTACATCTAAAACAGTCAAATCTCAAACTGAGAAAAGTAAATTTAGTGAGTGGGCAACGACGGGAATTTGTAAGAGTAAACAAAGATTATATGAGCCTTCTAATGAAAAAACATAAAATCATAGTGTATCTTTTAAAAATTATGTTAAAAAATATTCAAAGATATTTAAACAAATATGTAATACAGCTAAATCTTTGTATATAAGAAATTTATAAAAAAGAAAATTATAAACTCGAAAAATAAAGTAAGGACAACTTGGAATATAATAAGTAGTGAAACTGGAAGAGTCAAAAATCGCTCTTCTGATTTTTGTCTTTGTATCAAAGATTAATTAGTTAAGTCTGACAAAGAAGTTGCAATGGTATTTGAGAATTTTTTTTGTAAGGAAATGTGATGTCAATTTTAACTTTCATGAAATTGAGCCCCAAGACATTATTTTGGCTTTTAAAATGTTAAATATTAAGAACACTACTGATTGATGGGGCATATCTATAAAAGTTCTAAAATCAATAATTGACATAATTGCTCCTAATTTATCTTTAATATTCAATAAATGTATAAAATATGGAGTATTTTCTGACTTAATGAAGCACTCTAAAGTATTGCCTCTTTTTAAACCCGGTTGTACAAGTGATCCAACTAACTATCGACCGATATCAATACTACCGGCTCTTAGTAAAGTATTTGAAAAGTTAATTCTTAACCAGTGGCAGTTTCATTTTAATTAATTCTAATAATTTATTACATGACAAGCAATTTGGTTTTACAAAAGGACGCTCTACTACAGATGCTGGTGTCAGTTTAATTACTTCTATTTTTGGGTCGTGGGAGGATTCGCAGGATGCGCTAGGTGTGTTTTGCGACCTCTCCAAAGCCTTTGACTGTGTACAGCACGAAACATTATTTTTTTTTTATGGTATAGGGGGCAAACGAGCAGGTGGTTAGTGATTATCGCCGCCCATAGACATCCGCAAAACTAAGTATCTTGCAGACGCGTTGCCGGCCTTTAAGGAAGAGGAATGCTCTTTTCTTGAAGATCCCTAAGTCGTATCGGACCGGAAATACCGAGGATGGCAGCTGGTTCCATAGTACTGTTGTACGCAGTAAAAAATGGCGTTTATACTGCACAGTACTACATTTAGATGTGGATCGACCAATTATTATCTATTATATATATTATATATTAAAATCGACCATTTAGATGTTCGAGATGGTGGGCATGGAACTTTGAGTTCTGTCGCGATGTCCTATGATGGAATTCAGCTGCTGGTATTAAGCCGAACAATTCCTCGGAACACTCCCCATTGAAAATACGGTAAAAGATGCAGAGGGAACCGACATCTCTCCGTAGGGCCAAAGGATCGAGGGGCCCCTGCCCAAAGGT
>LUGF01051598.1:162058-176612 GCA_001625245.1 Calycopis cecrops | reverse complement strand
ACGACGGGTGTTTTTGTGAAATATTGAAGTTTTACCCTTTAAGATGCATTTTATGCAAAAAAAACATTTTTGAAATTTTTTGAAATGTGTGACTTTTGTATTTAAGGAGCGATATTAGGAGGGCTTAAATTTCTTAATAGCATAATGGGCGTACCTACTTTTAATTTCAGTTCGTGGGGTGGCAAGCAAGATTGAGTGAGGTTAAAAATTCTTGTGAATAGTGTACTGCATCGGTGTTATACACGGTGTCGATGGATTTAAAACATTTAAAATCACCGGGTACTTTTTCAATAATCATTTTGTTAATTTCATTTCATATCGGCCGGCGGCTCATCTTTTATTATCATTTTTTTATTATCAATTACAATTTTAAATTCGTAATATCTTTTGAATGGATCGTCTGATTGGAATAAAATAAAAAGTAATGTATAGCTATTGAAACAATCTTGTTCAATAAATAGTTTATTTGGATAAGGATTAGTATTTGACGATAATATGATCAATAAACATAGGCTAATAATTTTAATTACTTTTATTCTATAGAAAAGTGGTTATAATGGCTAAAATATAAATGTTTGGTTTATACTATTGTGGACTTTTTTATAGGCATTATTGAGCTTTACAACTTTTTTATAGAAGTCAATCATACATCTCTAACCATTTAGGCAGCGTTCGCGAGAATCGTTAACGTATGGCAGCTTTTTCGTCGACTTACTCTACAATTTTTACTACCACGAAAAATCCTATCTATTTTCCGGGATAAAATATAGCCTATACGGATTTGAAAGAATCTTTCTAAGTAATGGTAAAAGAAATTTTGAAATCGGTCCAGTAGTTTTTGAGCCTATTCAATACAAACATACAAAAATACAAAGGTTTCCTCTTTATAATATTAGTAGTATTGATAAAATATAAATCTAGTACAATTAACAGGTCGTTCATGAATGAAACTCCGTAGTTGGGAATATCAACCTCAATAATCTTGCCCAAATAAAAAATTTTAACATTTTTACATCAAAAACTACAAGTACATACTAATCTTCAATTGGTTTACGATTAATTTTTTTATGGTATAAGGGGCAAACGAGCAGGTGGTTAGTGACTACCGCCGCCCATAGACATCCGCAAAACTAGGTGTCATGCAAACGCGTTGTCGGCCTTGAGGAAGAGGAATGCTCTTTTCTTGAAGATCTCTAAGTCGTATCGGATCGGAAATACCGAGGAAGACAGCTGGTTCGTTGCTGTAACAACCTACCCCTGTAACAACCAGCCCCTATCTCCCCTACTACATTTAGGAATATCGAGATGGTGGGCATAGAACTTTGAGTTCTGTCGCGATGTCCTATGATGGAACTCAGCTACTGGTATTAAATTTCTCAAAATTTTCTCTTAAAACATGCATGTTTTCATCTTTTTCAGGTCCATCTACGGCACTTTATTCAGATTCAGTTCTTTCTTAGAATTACATTTAACCTTCATATTATTCTTTTCTTTCAGGATATTTCTTTTCACCGTCTTTTTTTAAAAATATTGATTTTTACTTCTATTACTTTACACTATGATTTTATTTATCAATTTTTATTTATAAATTATTTAATTTCCTTTTTTTCGCGAGTTTCCGTTGCCATCCTGCTTTTTCCTCTCTTTCTAATTTTTCTATTATCAGTGTTTAACAATGACGAACTTTATTTTTTTTTCTTTCATGTCAGTTTTCACAGAATGCGTTATCAGATCCAACAGATTGAGTTTCAACATTTTATGCATTGCAACCTAAAATTTGATCTAGTGGGTCGTGAAGCTCGGGTCTATCAGCCACATCTGATAATATACATACAATACACTCTTAAAAAAGCAACTTCTAATATTTTGTTTTGTATAGTATGTTAACATAAGTATTTTTATACAGGTAGGTATAATAAACTTGTTATGATAACAATTATTGTAATCATGCTTTACAAATAAAAAAGGAAACTAATAGATATGTACGATAGATAAGTTATCATTTTACAAGAAGGAAGAGGCAGTTCCATGCGGCATGCATCCATGCAGCCGAATTGGGCTAGCACGACCGGGGAGGTACCTCTCGCTTACACGAGACCGTCGTAAAGGAACAGCAGTGCTGTCTCGTTTCGTACGGTGTGTAGGATGCTGCCTAGTTTTATTATTATTTTTACCCTAACAAGTGCCAGTTTATGTTTAATAAAATGTTTACCGATCAAGTGACCGTCGCGAGTTTTACCTCAGTGCTGTCGGTATTTGAAATATGTACTCATATAATATACATATCCTACTAATATTATAAAGGCGAAAGTTTGTGAGTGTGTTTGTTACTCTTTCACACAAAAACTACTGAACGGATTTTAATGAAACTTTACAGTAATATAGCTTTCATATCAAATCAATCAATTAAAATTTATAGGGTTTTTTATAATTTGGAAATAATATAACGATAACTGTCAAGTAAGTCGGAAAAAAATCAGCCCCCTGAGAGCAATATTGGCGTGCGCTGACCTAATCGTTGGAGTTACACAAAGATAATTACTGTAGGATTATTTATCTTAAATAGTTTTAAATAAAAGTCCGCGACAGCATATATCTTTTTTTTATGTGTAAGTCACTATGACCAAAATAGTGAACCAAACATTCAATTAAATTGGATATTTTTGAACGATGCACGTTTTAGAATATTTATCGAACTCTTATGAAAATTGATACATCTGTCACTTTACGTATTGAATGTAGATAAACTTTGTTTTTTACACTAAGTAATTTGGACGAACAGATCAAAAGTTATTATCACGATAAGATTGACTTAAACGGAATATCTAAAGCGCCTAAAATGCGCGGCGACAAACTCGATTCTCAAAGCAGTTTATTGTTTCATACAATTCGTATATATTTAATATAATATATATTTCAGTATAAGATTAGATTATGTATAATAATAACAACACCATTTTTGAAGTCCGAAGTCCACGCGGGCGAAGCCGCGGGCGGAAGCTAGTATATTATATACGTAAAAGTGACGATAGGCCTATTTTCTATCTAAATGAGGATAAAGGTATACATAAGCATACCACAACCCCTGTAATTTTACCCCAACTTTGTACAATCGAGAGGACTGATTCTTTTATCCTTTTAGGTTAGAGAATTAGTTCTAGCATCTCTTCGTAAAAAAAAGTATTCAACGCGGCGTATTAACCTATCTAAATCGTTACTAGGACTCTCTTTGACACATCCTGAGAAACAGAGTAATTAAACACTAATTTTTTCAAGTAGCCAAAATAGTATTGATACGATCTTCTATGATGCAAGTAGTAAAGACGACTTAAATGTAGTGAGAAGTTCTTTGTTATTGGTGCTTCTTTTAGATGCCATGGCTCCTGACTGACAGCGTCTAAGTACTACCAGAAACATCTTTATTCTCCGTCATTATCTTCGTATTTATCACAAAACAATTGAAAGTCTTTGTCATCATTTTTCTCATAACTTTTATACATTATCGCGTACTATAATAATGACTTTTTGTATTGCTTTTGTTCGTGACTTCTTTATACATAAATATTATGCCCTTTATGTCTTTTATAATCGAGCAACATGTTAAAGAGTATAAAAAAGTTGACCCTACAGCTGAAGTAAAATCTTATTATTGATTTTCATTACCGTTGTTACAATGACAACATGTCTTATTTACATTTATTTTTTAAATACAAAAAAAGTTTTGGTTAAATCGAATTTTAATTTAGAATTCGAATGACAACTTACCCGATGTGTGATTTTTGTAACGCTCTCGCCAGCTTACTCCCCAAGTCAATCGCGCCTATAGAAGTTTTGCTTCAAAAATCATTTTGAACCCACTTTTTCAGGCATCAAAACCACAAACAAAACGATTATCTCTTCCGGCATCGAGATTTTATAACAATAATACTACCTTTTTATTATTATAAAATCTGTATTTGTTTTAACTTTAGACTGCGTGTTATGAAAATATGTTACAAATTAGACAATGGCGCAGAGTGCAAAATAATGGAGCAGTGCATTGAGCTGAAATGATTGTTGATGATGCTCTGGGTACTATATAGCTGATATGTGAGGAATTTTACAACGAAACGTTGAAACGTTATTTTAAATTAATATAGGTAGTTACAAAATTTCTAAAATAGACATTTCTCCAGAAAAAAAGCATAGTAAAATTAACACACACTAAGGTAATCATAAATTATTCTTAACAAGATGAATTGACAAGAAATTATTTTAATTATTTATCTTCGTAGATATTTTTTAGATCATCTTTTAAAACCTTTAGTAAATATAACTGAAGTATTGACTCTTTCAAATCTTAGGATCAACTCACACCAAAAGAGCGGCGAAGGGCAGCGAAGCGGAGCGCAGTTTATGTGTCTTATGAATTTCAACTTTATTTTCATTACTATAGTACTTATTATCGAATTCTCGCAACTTCTGGAGCATTCCAGCGACTTCCCGAGTAGTCGCGGGAATCCGCGTGCCTTCCCTACCGGGCGGGTCACTTCGCTTCGCTGCGCTTCTCCACTCTTTCGGTGTGAGTTGACCCTTAGCATCATTAAAAAACATATTTAACATTTAATTAATTTTTTGTAGTTTATGGGGCCAAAAAAGCAATCGAAGCCATTTTCATGATCAGATAGACTTCAGCATAGAGGCTAAACTTCTCCTCTTCCCTCCATACGCCACCAGCTACCTACTTACAGCATGTAACGCGACGCATCGTATCGTGTATCGCCGCATGTAAGGTCAGATTTATTTTAAACTTAAAATTTTATTGGTAAGCTTACACTTGGTAGGAGGTAGTGCACAGCACAGGACCGGGGAAGTACCTCTCGCTTACTCGATACCGTCACGCGGCGTAAAGTGACAGCTGTGCTGTCGTGCTTCGTGCAGAGTGTAAGTAGTAAGTAACGTAACAGATCACGGTATATTTCCAACCAGCCAAAAACATATATTTTTTTATGGTATAGAGGGGCAAACGAGCAGTCGAAGCCATTATCCTGACAGTCGACGCCCATAGACATCTGCCTAGAGGCTATACAGATGCGCTGCCCTCCTTTCTCCTCCCACCTCCACGGGTCACCGGCTACACACCGCACGAAAGGCGACAGCACAGCTGTCCCTTTACGCCGGTCTCGTGTTAGCGAGAGGTACCTCCCAGGTAGTGCCGGCCCAATGAAGGTCCTCATGGAGGAGATGGAGGAAGGAGGGCGACGCATTTGTATAGCCTTTATGCGAATGTTTATGGACGGAGTTTTAAAAATGTATTCGACTGCTTCTTTTCTTTATTTTGCCTTTCTATAGTATAAAAAAGAAAATAACTTCATTTATCAGAGTGATAATACAAAGTGAAAATAAAGTCTGTGTCTATGTATCATCGTATATTATCGTCTGACTATACAAGCCTCTAACTTAAATGTATGACAGCATACATTTATAAGAAAGATAATGATTTACATAATAAAATGATTTATATGATTATATAATAGCCCTTTGTAGTCGATTGCTGTTAATAGATATTATATAATTTTTCTATGATGTTTGTATTTGCTTATTTTCATAATTGTTTACCTAGCGGACACGAGAAAAACGCTTTTCTGTCTTCTTGATGGAAAACATCAACTTTCTTCATACGTAAACGATATTAATTTCTTACTTTTCTGCTTGTAATGTTCCTACTATTTTAGGGTTTCGTGTCTCAAAATTGGAAAACGAAATTCTTGTAGCTCGTTTGTATGGTCGTCTGTTCAAGACATTTTTGAACGCGATCGAGCAGATGTATTTAGCTGAATTTCATGTTAAATACTGAAGTCTGCATAATACTAAAACATAGAATTTTAGTTTTATGTCCATGCAATCAAAAGATACTTACGTTCTTACAGGTATTTTCTATGAAAACGCAATTTTATGTTTTTGTTACCCTTTTTTTGGTAACGTCCCCTGCGTCCCTTGCCCCGTCGGAATCGGCAATTGGGTTACCCCTACCGACTGAACCCCTGGGGGTGCCTTAAGCCGCTATAATTGCAGGGCCCCGGAACCTTAATCAACAGGATCACTCCAGGGACATCCCGGCCTAGGTGAAAAGGCCATGTTAACCGTTATAAAATACCGTCTGTATAAATAACGTTAATAATGAAATTTGGCGATAAGTAAGAAAATTTAAAAAAAAGAATTTAAAAATTGGTAAATTGTAACTTATCATACATTACCAACTTATGTGTGTATTAATGTTCCTACAAAAAAAAGTCAAGGCGACCGTAAATAAAAGTTTGTCAATTTAAATTAATAAACTTGTACCTCTAGTTGATATCAAGCCGTCGTATACTAGTCAGGCTCTCATACGTCGGTTTTTTTATATGTTTAAAGACTGCGCTCTGTGGTTTCACCCTCGTAAGATCCCGTGGAAATATCGAAATAAAAATAGATGTTGGCCAATTCTCCGACCCACCCGATATGCACACAAAATTTCATGAGAATCAGTCTAGCCGTTTCGGAGGAGTGTGGTAACTAATGTTGTGACACGAGATTTTTTTATAAATACAATGTTGATAAAAGCGAGAGGCAGTGCTTACGGTTCATATGAAAATACTTTTTTAAAAGACGTTACATGGCGAAAAATGTAATCTTGTTTTGTAACGGTACCTACAACGAACGGCAACCTCGCACGAGGTGAATGACCCGGCCGGCCCTTACTCGCTTTCAGCTGAGGTACAGCGTGTATGAAGTGAGAAAAAACTTTAAAAAATCCTTGTGGCTAAACTATTGCTCCGATGAATCAGATTTTTTTTGAGTAGCCTGGAAATTAATTATACACTAAATTTGTAGTTTCATTTCAATGCCTCTCAGTTTTATCAACGTTGTACTTATATCTTGTGTTATTCGCACCAGAAGAGTGTATCGAAGTCTAAAGAGCTGATTGTGTGTGTGTGTTTTGCATCTACTTAAAATGTAACTGTTTGTATCTTTATTTTCTATTAAATGATTAGATTAACTTATGTTTATTTAAATATTAGATTAACAGACTTATGTACTCATTTCAATTGTTTTATGGTCAATAACACATAATAAATAACACAAAACAACAGATTTATATTTTCTACTCATACTTTGGCGAGCTCAAAACATTAAAACAGTTTCATTAGATTATTTATTTCTGTAAGTTAGAATAAAATACTTTCCTAGGATATTCAGATATTTGAAATCGACTTTTTACAAGATCAGCCGGCAACGCTCCAAAGTCATGTACAGAGTTCATTGTCGCTCTTGCCCAAAGGTTATATACGAGTGCGCTGACATAGTAGTCTACACGATAATATTTCTAGTATAAGTAAGACAAAATAATATTTTTTATTTTTTTATTTCATAAATAATAGTGACCAAAGGGTTAGTTTTTGGTCACCGACCAAATAACATATAGAAATAATATTAAATAATATTCTTTTTATTTTTTAAATACTAGCTTCCGACGCCTACAAATAGCCACAGAATCAAATACCTACACAGCTGGTATGTAGAACCTCACACTCTATCGTCAAAATTGATCAGCTGCACTAATTCATGCTACGCGAAACTTATTAGATAACTTATGTACTCTCTTTCATTTATTATAGACTTGAAGTGTTAAGTCTATAATAAATGAAAGAGAGTACATACATACTCTCAAGTCCTGCAAAAGTATAGTACTTTTTTAACTTATTTAATAACTTTTAATAACATTTGTCGGTGTACTTCTATATAAGATTAAGTCATTTGTAAGAAGTTTTATGTACCTACATAACGAATTATAAAAAAATAAACCAGTGATAGCAAAATATTGATCTAAAAAAATAAGTAGGTAATAACGCAATCAATTATACGCTGGTACATGTTCCAAGAAGTTATTTTTATGAAAGCTGTAAAAGTAAAATCAGGTATATTATATTTAATTAATTTAAAATATAAATGTATATAGTTTGTATCGCTGGAATTATTAAAAAAAAATATTGATATAAAATAAATAAAATTAAGCTGCTAAATTAGAGAGTCAAAATCCAAAGTCAAGATATAAAATCTGCAAAGCAATAGAAATTTATATTTCCTTGAATTTTGACCGTAAAAAATAACATTAAGTAAGTGAATAGGCATAATTGATTTTCATATAACAAAATATGTTTATTTCGGAAACGACCATTTTGTGGCGATGTACCAGACATAACCACTCAATCCAAATACACGTCTTGACTTTTGATTATTAACTTTAGAACCACGATCATTAGAACTATTAATTACTTTATATATTAATTAAAATAGTAATAATAATAGCATTAGAACTATTAGAAATAGTATTACTATTAGAAATAGTTCTAATGCTTTGTTTATATGCTGATTTGATAATGTTTGAAGATCATGACCACCACAAGTATAAAATGACGGTATATGTTTACAATTCCAGCAGTCTATTCGATCGCCGCCGAGCCAACACATCAGTGATAATGTTGTATGTCGCGGTGTTCGCGCTGGTGGCATGCGCAACCGCCGTGTCTGACGTGCCAGGACCCTGCCCAAAAGTGAAAATAGCTGAAAACTTCGACTTTAGTTCGGTAAAATATATGAGATTATATATTTTTTTTACATTTTTAGGTATTTTTAACTTCTTTATATTCGTTATAAATTAAAAAAATATTTACTTAATCTATACTAATATTATAAAGAGGAAAAATTTGTTTGTGTGTGTGTGTGTGTGTGCATGTGTATGTGTGTGTGTGTGTGTGTGTGTGTGTTTGTATGTAACGAATAGGCTCCGAAAGTACTAGACCGATTTCAAAAATTCTTTCACCATTTGAATGCTAGAATATCACAGATTAACATAGGCTATTTTTTACAACGGGAAAATGCTTCATTCCCATGGGAAAACGAGGAAGCTTCTTAACGGCTGAACAGGTTTCCTGGAGGCTTAAACACTTGGATCCGGTAGATGGTAGATCCTTGGCCGATTGGGTTGAAATTTTGTATGTGTATTTTCATTGTTTCACAGATATATATATATATATATATATATATCCCAACAAAAACATTCTGTAAAAAAACCAAGTCTCGCAGCTCAGTCTTTCTGCCATAAAAAGTTGTGAGATCCATATAATATCAAGTCGGTTGATTTATTTAGTCCCTACTTATGGAACCTTCTGTCTTAAGTTATTATCATATCGATTTTAAAAATCTTTTACATTTTAAATAAAAACATCGACTTGGCTTTCGGATGATTCGATTTGATTGAGGCTTCCTGTTTTATCCACAACGAAGCTATAGGGGATCGAAATTGGCCTGAGTTGCTTCGAGAAAAGGATGGTATGGTACGGCCGTGCCACTTTTTTGCTCGCCTTGACGGGGGCACTGCCGTGCCCCCAGATATATATATATAAATGTTTGTCTGTATGTTCTTTCTAGAATCGTAATGCATAATGCATTTGTATTTGCAGTAATGCATTATGCATTTGAGAATGTGATGATCTTTAGTGATATTGTTCTGAACGTGCCCACGAAGGTTTCTACGTTGGTATGACCAATTTAGGGACAGATGGCGCCACTATCAATTCAATGAATTTATATATTGCTGTGATAGTTCATGCCGACGTATCTGTTGGTAGCGTAGTTATTAACAATTAATAGTATGTTAATTAATATTTTATATTGTAAATAATTTACAAAATCAAATTATTTTAGTGAAGTTATAAATGCTAATTTTAATAAGAATTAATTTTAAATTATTTTCAGCTGCAATTACGAAAATAGAACATAGCTCTATAACGTTAAACCAATTTGATTAAATAGAAGAAGTGTCATAAACACATTAATAAATCGCCAATACTGCATATTTTATCTTTACGAATCGTGTAATATTTTGTCTATAGATAAAGATATTTATTTTCTCAAAAAAGACAATACAGACACTTATATGAGATAATTCTCTTAAATGAGAGTAATTTATAATATTCAATTTATTTATATCAGCCTTGACACTGTTTAAAATTCAACAATTATTTTTCATATTTTAGTTTCGAGAAGGAAAATGGTATGAAGTTGCTAGAACTGACCATGCGTCCGATGGAGGTGGACAATGTAGTTATGTAGTATATACTCCAACGGTCTCGGGGTTTCACGTGAAGAATCACTACGTTAAGGATGGAGAGCTCATAGAAATAGAGGGATATGCTCGACAAGCGTCTGAAACAGGAAAAATTATCTACTCTCTTCCGTACGGAGGTAAGATATCAGACAGAAAGAACATTTTCATTCTACTTTCAGTGATAAACAAAAATAAAATGACCACGATTAATTATTATACGGTTACCTAGTGTAGCTTATAAGCTATGCACATTTAGCTCGGTCTAGGTTATCGACGTTTCTATATCATGTTGTCCATAACAATTCTTGAATCTTCAAAATTTTTATTTTTATTAATTTACTACATACATATAATCTATATTATTACGTGAATCAAAAACTTTAGGAACATTTTTACAAAAATTGCATGGACGGAGGAGTATGAAATTTGGCACACTTATAGTTTACGTGTAAGAAAAGTGCAGAACGCTAATATATTTTAATAATAATACTTATAAAGTACTTACTTACTTCACATAATAAATAAAATTTTACATACACTACCATGCATTTGACACATTGATATGTTATATAAGATACATGTAATTATTAATGAAGTTTCTGTGTCTTTTGCAAGTGTTGAAAATCCTACTAATATTATAAATGCAAAAGTTTGTATGTTTGTTTGTTACTCCTTCACGCAAAAATTACTGTAGGTACCGATTTTTATGACACACACAGAGAGTAACTTGGATTAACACATGGGATAGTTTTTATCCCGAAAAAATGTTCCTATGGGATGCCATGGGATGATTTTCTATTTTCGACGGGATCGAAATTTACGCGAGTGAAACCGGAGGGCGCAGGTAGTTCTACATAAATTGTTTACCTTAGTTACAATATATATAAATAACATGACATGATATAATAGGTATATACAAACCACATGTTTAGTTAGACGAAAATATTTGTTAAATGCAATTACTCGTTTGTATTTGCATCCTACTTGTAGTATTATAAGTGCAAGGGATTGCGCAAAATCTATAAATACATATTTTTATTTTTAGATAATGGTAATATTTATGACAGCGTTTTGAATATTTTGGCCACTGACAACAAACAATACGCTATTTTATACTTCTGCAACTATGAGCCAATGACGATATCGCACCAAAGTAAGTATAAAGCATTCCTTTTATTGAGACAAAAGTTCAATCCTGCCAATGAAACAAAAGTTATGCTTGCAATGCAGTATTAAGTCTGAAACTAAAAAAAACACTTTACAGGTTCAAAATAGTGTGAGAATCTGCTACGAAACGCAGACACACTTTTTAGGGTTCTGTAGTAAACGAGGACCCTTATAAAAATTTTTTTTTTGAGTAGCTAAAAAAGTAGATAAAATGGGAATACTTTTTTTCTTGTATAGTTTAGCGTGTGGGTCATATAGTTGAATAGGTCTTTCAAAAAGATTATGAGGTTGTGGAAACCGTTTTTCGATTTAGAGATCCATTTCTGAAATATTTGGTTTTAAAGTACAAGTTTCTGTTAGAGATATGTGTCCTCCCTTTTCTATCTACCCAACAGTTAAATATGGACACGTGAAAAAAATTACAGCAGTAGTATATATAATGAAATTTAAAGGAAAACTATCAGAGCTGAGTAGGAAGTAAAAACTGAGAAGTACCAACTTATAAAATGTATTCGGAAACAAATTTTTAAATTTTATTGAAAATTTGTTGGCAACTGTTAATTATATTAAAATAGCGTTTTTAATATAATTTACGAACTACGTAAAGTTAAAAAAATAAAGTCATAACAGCTTTTATTACAATTATAATGACTATATGTATAGCAACGTTTAAAGCTGCGTTGCGGATCACCTACTTGAATCGAGCGTGAAGTATTTACCACCGTCCTCTATGGGTTCGTTTTTAGATGTTTTTTCAGCGTGAACTCAAAGTTGTCATACGTAAGTACGGAACCCTACACTGCGCGTGGCCCGACACGTTCTTGTTTTTTATTTATACTTTATCTATGACTGTGACTTCTATAAAACTGAAACTTCGGCATGTCT
The DNA here is from genome assembly GCA_001625245.1 of Calycopis cecrops. Lineage (NCBI taxonomy): Eukaryota > Metazoa > Arthropoda > Insecta > Lepidoptera > Lycaenidae > Calycopis > Calycopis cecrops. Next base: position 164,431 of record LUGF01051598.1, on the reverse strand, counting down.
AAAAATAGTTATTTTGTTGTGTGTTAAATTTTGTTTATATTTTTAGAGCATATTATAGGTATCTTTTAAATTGGATTGCTCATACTATGCTATCAATTTGGGATGCCTTGTAATTTAATTTTTTTGTCTTTGTTTTAATATTTTAAATAATATGTGGGTTAGAAAAATGGAGATGACGATAGAGACGTTCCAACAGTGAGATGCAAAGCACGCTGAATTTTGAAATTCATCCGTTGCCTTTTGCAAAACTATTGTGCACAATTCATTAACCCAATTTGTTTTCTTTTAGATCTTCTGTGGGTATTCTCAAGAAAAAGTGAACTCACTGATAGGGAGATCAAAGTTCTTGAAAAAACGTACGCAGCTAATGCTTTTCTGGTTAAACAAGAATTGATGAAAGTAGGATTTTCAAAACAGGATTGCCAGACATATCCAGGTTTGATATTTTATTTACTATTAACTGTAACCGGCGCGCGTTGCTACGAAAACAATTTCTTATCCATTAAAAAAACATCATCATACTGATTTTCAATTCAATTGGTTGAACTCTGCAGCTCCACCTGGTGTCGAGTTACATCTATGAACATTTTATATTAATTTCTTTGGTGTAAAAATACATGGTCATTCTAATTTTTGGTCATATTGACTAATATTACTATCGCAACATCTATGACACATATACATCACAATATGCTCAGCTTTTAGTAATTTTTTGCTTAAAGTACAGCCATTTCGTAATCCGTAATTCCTGTTTATTATTGTATCCTGCTTTTTAGTTCGTGCGAGTCTAATCTAGTTAGTCTGAGGTCTGTTCAGTATCGTCGTCGTGAAGGCTTTCTATGCCAGGACTGTCACTTTTAGCATCATCAGCACGATGCACGCGATTATATCTAACGGATATAAAATCTTCTAGCCAACTACGAATTTGAGTGTCCCGTTGGTTATTCTTCTTGACTTTTTATACTAAAATCAATCAACAGAATATTTACTATACAGGGTTATTTTTTGGTTATCGGCCAAAATTTCAGCTTTAATTCAAAATCATTAATACATTTGATTTATGAAATAAAAAAAATAAAAAAATAATTAGGTACTTAAAATTACTTTATCCCATGTTACAAACATATTTCTTGGTCACCGCGTAGCATATCACTTGCGAATTTCGTTCGGCTGGCGTCACTGACCTTGAAGTCGATATATTTCGCTTATGAACCACAATCGCATCGATTTTTATTTAACAAAATATTACAAATAGATGATAAAATATAAAACACGCCTTTGGAATAATGTTTACTTCCCCATTTCAAAATTTGTTAGTAGTTTTTGGTCACCGGCCAAATTTTAAAATAAAGAAGTCATCATCATTCCAAAGGTGTGTTATAAAAAAATATTATCGTCTAATTGTAATTTTGTTAAATAAAAATCGATTTGAAATAGTCCTTCAAATTACATGGATCGTCGTTCCTACACGAAATGTATCAACTTCAAGGTCAAGGACACCGAGCTTTGCGACACGCAACCTAGGTGCCGCGTGATGACCGAGAAATATGTTTATGACATGGGACAAAGTAATTGTATCTAATTGTTTTTTATTTTTTTTTTATTTCATAAATCCAAAGGACCTATTATTGATTCCGAACCAAACCTGAAAATTTGGCCTGTGACCAAAAATTAATACTGTATACAAGATTGATAAAAGCGAGATACATTAAACTAAACCACATATTATACTTAATTAAACCACACTACTTAAATTATTACATTTGCTATATCTTCAATGACACAAACATCACGCACTTGCGCTAATTATGATATCTGATTATCATTTATAGCGTCTATCAGCTACAGATTTATTTATTATTTATTATTTATCAGCCTTTGATTATAAACACGTCATGTCGGCACCGTCGCGCGTCGCTGTAGAACGGAGTCGTAAGCCGACCGACGACGTGTGACCAATGCACTCCCTCAGTTAATAATAATGTATAATGCTTTACTGTACTACTCGTTCACTTCGTTTTGGCACCTATCTCGCATGTTAGGAAGGCGTTCGATGTAAATAAAATAAAATATTATAAAATAGAAATATTAAATTGTAATATTATAAATATTGCAGTTTAGTAAGAGGTAGTGGCATGCTACATTGCAGCCGAATTTGGCCGGTACGACCTGGAAGGTGCCTCTCGCCCACATGATACCGTCGTAACGTGACGTGTTGTATCGTGTGCATATATGGTGTTCTTCGGGAAGGCTTACGGGCCGGAAGGAGGTTTACGGGCCTTGAGGCTAACCTCATGCCCGGACTTAGCTCGTGAGGGGGAATACCTCTTCGGTGAAGGGGAGCTGCATTATTAAATTCAGTTTCTCGGGTTG
>LUGF01051598.1:146446-161916 GCA_001625245.1 Calycopis cecrops | reverse complement strand
AATGGGTGTGCTGGTGTAACCTTCGTCCTACAAGCCAGACTCAGTTGCCCTATGGTAACTGACTGAGCGGTGGTAGTAAAATCGCGGGCACAGAGCTTCCGTGGGTAAGCACGGCCGTCCGGAGGTCGCGCATGAAAAGGCACGAAGCCATGCAGGTGAGCGTGCGGTCCGTTGTCTACCTTGTTAAACATGGCGCAAGACAACCGGGCCACAAACTGTCCCACCGGCTCTATCCTCATATCACGCGCGATTGTGCTATTCCGGACATCCCGGCCGGCTCCCACGATTGCTCTGAGGGCTTTGTTCTGCTGCGCTTGCAGCCGCTTCTTTTGAGTAGGCGAGGCTAACGCGTACCACGCGGGGACAGCGTACGTGAGGCGCGATCGGATATATGTTTTGTAGATGCCCAACTTGGTGCGTAACGGTAACTCGGATGACAACACCGGCCGCAGCAACGCACGGGAAGCTCTCGCCTGGTTGATCTGACGATCAACCTGCGAGCCCATACTCAACAAACGGTCAATGCTACATCCGAGGTACAGCGCCGGGGATTTCCAAGACAGCTCCTGGCCCCTCAACGTTAACTGTCCCGGCATGTCGCGCTTTCGGCTGACAAATAGAGAAGCCGTTTTCGCCACGTTGACGGACATTCTCCACTTATCCAGCCACTCCGGTAGCCTATCAAGAAGCCGCTGCATGCGCGCGACCGCGAGGTCTGGCTCGTGTGCATCGACGACATCAACGCGCCGTTTCAATTCGACGATGCTGAACGGTGCACTATCACGTCGCGGAACGGTGTCGTACCGTGGAGATGTGGACAGGCGCTAAGCTGATTGAGGTGTCTATGGAAAGATATATTATTTAATATTAGTTAAGTAAAATTAGAAACAAAGGAAAAAAACGTCTTTTAAATAGTATAAGTAATTGATGAAATTGAAATATTTAAAGACTTGTGTTCGTTAGATAGACGTTTCCCGGGTATTAAAAAAAAATGTTTTTTTTTTGCATTTATCTTCACATATACAATAAATTGTTGTCTTTTGGCTAGCCTGAAAATCACTAATTTTGAATGAAATTTTCAAATTTCTGCAAAATTCTATCATTGTATGACTTATCGCGTTTACCACGCTGGTTGACATTTGACTTTTTATAAAGAAGATAAACCACTTTTTCTTACTGTGACAGCATTATTCATTCATTTCATTTCATAAAACACTTTGCCTGGCCTAATTAAGAACGCTTTAATAATTTAAATAATTTTCTTCTTCTTCTTCTTCTTCTTCAGCCGGAAGTCTATATTTATAATGTTTTTAATATTGACAAAGTTTTTCTAAGAATTATTTAAATCGGACGTATATTTAAGTTACTTTGCAATCAACTTAATTAAAATAGTTACAATAACCTAATAGAAAAAGTCACCTTTTACTCAATTTTTAGATAACCTAACTAAGAGTGGACACCAGCGCGAGCCCTTCAGACAATCCGACAAGAAATCCAAAGAACGAATTGATGGTCTGTAAAGTTTTTTTTACTGTTTTAATAATTTTATAATTTTACTTGTCTATGTTTATAATGTTTTCAATGTTGACAATGTTTTTCTAAGAATTATTTAAATCGGACGTGTATCTAAGTTACTTTGCAAGCAGCTTAATTAAAGTAGTTAAATTTACCTAATAGAAAAAGTCACCTTTTACTCAATTTTCAGACAATCTATATAAGAGTGGACACGAGCGAGAGCACTTCAGAGAACTCGAAAAGGACTCCAAAGGACGAATTGATGGTCTGTAAAGATTTTTTTTATGTTTTAACAATTTAATTAATTTTACTTGTCTATGTTTAAAATTTTTGCAATGTTGACAATGTTTTCTAAGAATTATTTAAGTCGGACCTGTATTTAAGTTACTTTGCAATCAGCTTAATTAAAATACATATATTTACCTAATAGAAAAAGTCACCTTTTACTTAATTTTCAGACAATCTATATAAGAGTGGACACGAGCGAGAGCACTTCAGAGAACTCGAAAAGGACTCCAAAGGACGAATTGATGGTCTGTAAAGAATTTTTTTATGTTTTAACAATTTAATTAATTTTACTTGTCTATGTTTAAAATTTTTACAATGTTGACAATGTTTTTCTAAGAATTATTTAAGTCAGACCTGTATTTAAGTTACTTTGCAATCAGCTTAATTAAAATAGATATTCTTACCTAATAGAAAAAGTCACCTTTTACTCAATTTTCAGACAATCTATATAAGAGTGGACACGAGCGAGAGCACTTCAGAGAACACGAAAAGGACTCTAAAGGACGAATTGATGGTCTGTAAAGAATTTTTTTATGTTTTAACAATTTAATTAATTTTACTAGTCTATGTTTAAAATTTTTACAATGTTGAAAATGTTTTTCTAAGAATTATTTAAGTCGGACCTGTATTTAAGTTACTTTGCAATCAGCTTAATTAAAATAGATATATTTACCTAATAGAAAAAGTCACCTTTTACTCAATTTTCAGACAATCTATATAAGAGTGGACACGAGCGAGAGCACTTCAGAGAACTCGAAAAGGACTCCAAAGGACGAATTGATGGTGTGTAAAGATTTTTTTATGTTTTAACAATTTAATTAATTTTACTTGTCTATGTTTAAAATTTTTACAATGTTGACAATGTTTTTCTAAGAATTATTTAAGTCGGACCTGTATTTAAGTTACTTTGCAATCAGATTAATTAAAATAGATATTCTTACCTAATAGAAAAAGTCACCTTTTACTCAATTTTCAGACAATCTATATAAGAGTGGACACGAGCGAGAGCACTTCAGAGAACACGAAAAGGACTCTAAAGGACGAATTGATGGTCTGTAAAGAATTTTTTTATGTTTTAACAATTTAATTAATTTTACTTGTCTATGTTTAAAATTTTTACAATGTTGAAATTGTTTTTCTAAGAATTATTTAAGTCGGACCTGTATTTAAGTTACTTTGCAATCAGCTTAATTAAAATAGATATATTTACCTAATAGAAAAAGTCACCTTTTAGTCAATTTTCAGACAATCTATATAAGAGTGGACACGAGCGAGAGCACTTCAGAGAACTCGAAAAGGACTCCAAAGGACGAATTGATGGTGTGTAATAATTTTTTTATGTTTTAACAATTTAATTAATATTACTTGTCTATGTTTAAAATTTTTACAATGTTGACAATGTTTTTCTAAGAATTATTTAAGTCGGACCTGTATTTAAGTTACTTTGCAATCAGCTTAATTAAAATAGATATATTTACCTAATAGAAAAAGTCACCCTTTACTCAATTTTCAGACAATCTAGATGAGAGTGGACACGAGGTAGAGCCCTTCAGACAACTCGAAAAGAACTCCAAAGAACGAATTGATGGTCTGTAAAGATTTTCTTTAATGTTTTAATAATTTAATTGATTTTACTTGTGTATGTTTATAATATTTACGATGTTGACAATGTTTTTATACGAATTATTTAAATTGAACTTGTATCTAAGTTACTTTGCAATCAACTTAATTAAAATAGTTGTATTTACCTAGTAGAAAAAGTCACCTTTTACTCAATTTTCAGACAATCTACATAAGAGTGGACACGAGCGAGAGCGCTTCAGACAACTCATTAAGAACTCCAAAGGACGAATTGATGGTCTGTAAAGATTTTTTAATGTTTTAATAATTTAATTAATTTTACTTGTCTATGTTTATAATGTTTTCAATGTTGACAATGTTTTTATACGAATTATTTAAATTGAACTTGTATTTAAGTTACTTTGCAATCAGCTTAATCAAAATAGTTATATTTATATAATAGAAAAAGTCACCTTTTACTCAATTTTCAGACAATCTATATAAGAGTGGATACGAGGTAGAGCGCTTCAGACAACTCGAAAAGAACTCCAAAGGACGAATTGATGGTCTGTAAAGATTTTTTAATATTTTCATAATATAATTAATTTTACTTGTGTATGTTTATAATATTTGCAATGTTGACAATGTTTTTCTAAGAATTATTTAAATCGGACGTGTATCTAAGTTACTTTTCAATCAACTTAATTAAAATAGTTGTATTTACCTAATAGAAAAAGTCACCTTCTGCAATCAGCTTAATTAAAATAGTTACAATAATCTAATAGAAAAATTCACATTTTACTCAATTTTTAGACAACCTGTATAAGAGTGGACACGAGCGAGAGCGCTTCAGACAACTCGAAAAGAACTCCAAAGGACGAATTGATGGTCTGTAAAGATTTTTTAATATTTTAATAATTTAATTAATTTTAGTTGTCTCTGTTTATAATGTTTACAATGTTGACAATTTTTTTATACGAATTATTTAAATTGAACGTGTATTTAGGTAAGTTACTTTGCAATCAGCTTAATTAAAATAGTTACAATAATCTAATAGAAAAAGTCACATTTTACTTACTTTTTAGACAACCTGTATAAGAATGGACACGAGCGAGAGCGCTTCAGACAACTCGAAAAGAACTCCAAAGGACGAATTGATGGTCTGTAAAGATTTTTTAATAATTTAATAATTTAATTAATTTTAGTTGTCTATGTTTATAATGTTTACAATGTTTTTATACAAATTATTTAAATTGGACGTGTATTTAAGTTACTTTGCAATCAACTTAATTAAAATAGTTACAATAACCTAATAGAAAAAGTCACCTTTTACTCAATTTTTAGACAACCTGTTTATGAGTGGACAACAAGAACTCCAAAGGACGAATTGATGGTCTATAAAGAATTTTTAATATTTTAATATTTTTTTAAGGCATAGGAGGGAAACGAGCAGTTAGGTCACCTGATGTAAAGTGAACACCAACGCCCATAGACATCCGTAACACCAGAGGTCTAACGTTGCCGACCTATGAGGAAAGAATAAGCCCTTTTCTTGAAGATCCCTAGGTCGTATCGGTCCGGAAATACCGTGGGGGGCAGTTGATTCCATATTGAAATGGTGCGAGGGATAAAATTGCGCTTATAGCGCACAGTAGTAGACTTCGGGGGATCTAGGTGGTGACGGTGGAATTTTGAATTTCGGCGCGAAGTCCTATAATGGAATTCAGCTCCAGGTATTAATCCGAACAATTCCTCGGAACACTCCCCGTGATAAATACGATAGATGATGCACAGCGAGCTGACATCTCTACGCAAGGCAAGAGTATCAAGCTGGCGGGTGAGATACTGGTTATCGACGATTCGAGTCGCTCTTCGTTGTATACGGTCAAATGGAACGAGCTGATATTGCGGGGCTCCTGCCGAGCACACCTAGCTAATTTAGCCTTCGCTTCCAAATGACCGCGAAACTGAACGTTACTCGATATGTCGACGTCCAGTATTCCAATGCTAGCTCTAGCTATGAGGGGAGTGTTCTGGAATCGAGGAGACACGACAAAGGGTGTTCTTTTAGCGGAAAACGCGCAAACTTGTATCTTTTTAGGGTTGAATTGAACTAAATTTAGTCGGCCCCATTCCGAGACTTCGCATAAGCTCTACTCGATTTCAGACATAAGTTTGTTCCGGTACTCGTTGACTTGTTCCCGTGAAACATTGACGCGGCCAGTTTATAGTGCGTCACCAGTGCTATCATCTGCATAGCAGTGAATGCTATCGGTTTGAAGCATGTCATTTATATGCAAGAGAAACAGAGTGGGTGACAGAACACAGCCTTGTGGAACGCCAGCATTGACACACATGAGGTCCGAGCATGTACCGTCGACTACGACCTTAATGCTCCGGTCTGTCAAAAAGCTGGCGATCCAGTCGCAAAGTTTCGCAGGTATCCCAAAAGCCGGAAGCTTCGAAAGAAGAGCTTTGTGCCAAACCCGATCAAAGGCTTTCGCTATGTCCAGACTAACTGCCTATGCCTCCCCCTTTAATTCAACAGCTTCCGCCCATCGATGCGTAAGGTAAGTTAAAAGGTCACCAGAAGAGCGACCTCGACGGAAACCGTACAGACGATCGCTGAGCAGCTGGTGTTCCTCTACATACCTTAGGAGCTGGCTGTTATTATTGTTTCCATGATCTTTGAAAACAGGGGGGTTATAGCTATAGGCCGGTAGTTGGACGGGTCCGAGCGATCCCCTTTCTTTGGGATCGGGCGCACTAGAGCTGTTTTCCAGTTCCTTGGGACGATGCCAACAGAATAGGAGTACCGGAAAAGACGTGTTAAGACAGGCGTCAACTCATGAGTGATGATTCCATCAGGCCCACTCGACTTATGAATATCCAAGGCCAGAAGTGCTTTCCGCACAGAACTCTGCCGGATCTTAATGTCTGGCATAGAGTGATCGCACCACGAGATTGTAGGTGGTGGAGTACCTTGGTCATTCAAAATCAAGTTGAATGAAAAAAAATTATTAATTTTAGTTATCTATGTTTATAATGTTTACAATGTTGACAATGTTTTTATACGAATTATTTAAATTGGACGTGTATTTAAGTTACTTTGCAATCAGCTTAATTAAAATAGTTACAATAATCTAATAGAAAAAGTCACATTTTACTTATTTTTTAGACAACCTGTATAAGAGTGGACACGAGCGAGAGCGCTTCAGACAACTCGAAAAGAACTTCAAAGGACGAATTGATGGTCTGTAAAGATTTTTTTAATGTTTTAATAATTTAAATAATTTAACTTGTCTATCTTTATAATGTTTTCAATCTTGACAATGTTTTTCTAAGAATTATTTTACTCGCACTTGTATTTAAGCTACTTTGCAATCAGCTTAATTAAAATAGTTACAATAACCTAATAGAAAAAGTCACATTTTACTTAATTTTTAGACAACTTACATAAGAGTGGACACGAGCGAGAGCGCTTCAGACAACTCGAAAAGAACTACAAAGGACGACCTGATGGTCTGTAAAGATTTTTTTTAATACTAAGTCCTTCACTACATCTCTAAGGGCAAAGTTTTCATAGAACTTGCCGACGAAATACCAAGACTTATTTGACGCTTGTGACCAATTTTCTAAACTTGCTTGGTTTGTGAATACCGATCAAAGTGTACGAACACTTTGATCGGTAGTTGATGTGGTTGTGGAGTGTGGTTGATATTTTCTTATAGAACGACTCCATTGTTGTGGGCGCCCATGTCGAATAATATCGGCCTGTTATCTGAGTGCTCGTGTTATATGAGCTCATTACAAATAACGTTGTGCGAGACGTTTTTTATCGACGGTTAGTTATTATGATCGAGTTATACGTTCGCTATCGGTATCTAAAAAGTTAAGTGAATTATCACTGAACCTGCCCGTTACGCCTTGTCATTCTCATTCTCATGTCTACCGACGCCCATAAACATCCACATAGAGGCAACACAGATGCGCTGCTCTCCTTTCATCTTCCACCTCCATGGGCGATAATAAAACAATTTCTTTATTATTTCAATCATTCTGCTTGGCATGAATTTGATTCGAATTTTAGTATACAACTATTTGATAAAAAAAAAGTCATTATTTAGTTATAAAACCTTGCCCTGGCTGAATTTTTTTTTTGTTAACGCTCGTCTAAATCTTTATTTCTAGCCACGTTTCTGTAGTCTTCAGGTATTTATCTCAAATACTAAATAAAATACTGACTAAATATTAAATTAACACGAATATTAAAAAAATATTTTTTGTTAATATAATTTGCCGTTCCATCCTCGATAATTACATCGACTTGTATAATGTGTTTATAGTCTCAATGTATAACAAATCTTTTTAAACGCCTAACGTTGGTGTGACATGAAAGGTTTTGGTTGGAAGAGTAGGTACAAGCAGCTAATAAACAAACAAATTTAAGATAGGCGGACTAAAATTTTTTTTTTAAACTTTTAAAATACATATTTTTTTATTAATTGAATAGTTATGACTTTTTTAATTTTTATATTTTAATTTATATAATAAATTCAAATGTGATATTTTTTTTATTTTTAATTGAAACAGTATTTATGGCCAGACGAAGATTATGCTACACCTAGTAAAGCCGGTTAGAACTGGATGTAGCCACTCTGTCTAGGCTAAATCTAGAATTAGCCGATTGTTTTGAGTAATACTTGTCATGCTATATGCCAGTTATGTCACTTTCTAATACGTTTTTCTTTTCTTTTAGGTTATGCAGCTGCAAAAGTGGATGCAACTGCAATGTGCCCATCTGTGAAAACGGTTCAAAAATTCGACATGAAATCGGTAATCATATTGTTATTGTGTTACTAAGTTTTATGATGATGGCGATTAAATAACATTCCTCAATTCCCAAAAACATCACAATTCAATATTTATTATTTTAGGAATATTATCATGATAGCATTTTTGTTTGTTTGTAGTGCAACACTGCACCATGATAGGTCGGTAGGAAATATGTAAAGGTCAAGTGATTTTGACTATCACAGCCCATTTAAATAAAGACTAATATTTTATTTGGATTGGTATAAATAGAAAATTCTAACTTCTAAGCATACATTTTCCTAACGATTCATTTGTTCTCAGTTCGGAAACGGTACTTGGTACGAAGTTGTCAGAACACCGCACACCTATGAAAGAGGGGCAGAGTGCAGTTATGCTAAATACAAACCAGACGGAGAGGGATTCCAGGTTTTCAACTATTATATAAAGGGCGGCGAATCTAAAGTTATTACAGGATATGGTCAAGCCTCTCCTGAAGCCGGAAAAATAATTTACTCTCTGCAAGGAGGTACTCTTGATTGTACATTTTAAGTGGACCTTGTTGATTGACGTCTAGTCTCTGGACTTCGACATGTGTACATCAGAAAAAATGGTTTTCCACAGATCACCCGTGTACTTCTCAAGTCTCATTAAGGGACGAGGGAGAGGAGTAGGAGTAAGGGATAAGATTGAATTGCTTTACTATACGGTTTACTAGTTTTCATGAAGTTTGGTAAAAAAAATGACCAAAATATTAAAAACTTAGTTCAATCGTTTTCACCTTATAAAATGAGTAGAATATGAATATCTTCTATAAGCTGTGCATTACTGCAGAATCTCACGGTCATGGCTTATTTCTCAAATAGGGTAAACGTAAAGTGAACGAAATCCGGTTTGTTAGAGCCATTTGGTCCATTTAGGTTACCTGGATAAAAACATTACGAAGGAGGGCAACGCCAAGGCTCTATGATATACAAAAGGCTTCTACTTCCCCTTAACCTATCATACAAAACTCCGGTAATTTACAGTTTTTATTTTTTCAGCTGATGGTAAAGTATCTAGCAAGGTCTTGGATGTTCTGGCCACTAACAATAAGGACTACACTATTTTATACTACTGCAACTACAGCTCGCGTCGAAAGGCGCATAAAAGTTAGTACAATATTTTCTTGTTACACGTAGTAAGACAATTATTGAAAACAAAGAACAATGGTCACTTTGGACCATTAATCTCTGGGAGATTAGACAGCCACCAAAATATAGTATATTATTACTGTAATTATCCTATATAATCTGTTTTTATTTAAAAGCTAGAGAAATATTTTAAATTAATTTTAAATCGTAGTTAATAAAGTGGTAATACTACGATATTATGTGGCTTAATAGTGGTCTTTGACAAATGTCAGTTGATTATACATAATATACCCTCCCAACACCGGGCATATTATATTATTAGTTGTGTATTGCTGTTGTATGAACACCATTGTCATTTTGCTCTATAGAAAGGTAGTTCGGTTTTTATGACCTGACAATCGAGAAGTGACAGATGTCGTTATAACCGAACATTATATGTGCAGGTTTTAGGTTTTACTGTCCAAGACATAAAGACTATAATCATTTTGTTCTGTATGACTTTCGGTCATAATCACTTTCACTACAAATATTATGTTATTTTAAAAAAAGTATATTATTTAATACAAGTAGGTATAATATGAATTTTCATCAAGACGTGACAATAAATTCGCAATATATTCCATCAATGATACACCTGTCATTTGTCAAATCCTAACAATACATATTATTAATATGCAAACAACCTCAAAAATATATTTCATTTAATTACATAATTATTTCTCCCGTCTTTTAAAAATACACTGAATATTGTATTTTGGTATATTAATATAGACCAATAAAACAACGTATGGTTTATTGATGGGCGCGTTTATGGTCCAACCGTCCAAGGCATGTTAGCAGATGACCATTGTTCTTCATCGGTTCAAATCGTATATTATATTTTTATGTATTTTTTATACCAATAAACATTCCATTATCTTATCATTGGAAGAAACTATACATTTTGATATAAACATAATTAAAAAGACTTCATTCCATGTATTCCATTGATTTCCTTAATGAGTATGAGGAGAGGGCATAAAAAAAATTTGCATCACAATATTATTAGACAAGATTCGGGATTCTTAATCTATAAGCTATCCTTAACTCAAATCCATTGGTGAATTCGGTACTCAGGTTTTGCATACTCAAATACTACCAGAGCCTGGTCTAATACTCAAAAAGCTTTTACTAAGGTCTGCGATAACCATTATTATGCCATCTTGGAATGCACTTCTTATAGGTAATTTGGCCGAAAGATATGACAAGGAATTCTTGAATTAAAGTTTAGTTTATGTCCTATTTTGTCCAAGATGTGTCCTGTCTAAAACATACATTCTTGGAAACCTTTCGAAGCAACAGGCAACTGGCCTGTCATCATATTTTTTAAGTGGTCAAATTGTATATTTTTATTTATCTAAGGTTTGTTAAAGTGCGTACTGGCCAGAAGTGACATGAAATATTTTTTAAATTCTGATAATAATATGATTTCAGGTCTAATGTCGGTATTCTCCAGATCCAAGAAGCTCAGTACAGATGGCGTTATTGCACTCGAAGGTCTTCTTAGGAAGTATTCCTTCCTCAACAATAATGAATATAAAAAAGTAGACTTTTCAAAAAAAAATTGCCAGATCGCAGGTTTGCAATTATTATTTAATTAGTAATCGTCTTACATTAATACTATATAATTTGTAGGGGCTGATTTACACAGTATGTTACAGTATTCGTAGCATTCGTAAAATGTGATCTCTGACCTAAACGGTGGAAAAATATAATTTCAATGGTGTGAAGTCAGAGGTGATTTAAATACTCGCATACGAATATTTTGAATGTCCGAGTAAACCATCCCTAAGTATAAAGATATTATTTAGTATATGCAGAAGCATACAACAGCATTTTTTGGACTGGAAAGATAATAGCTATATAAAATTTATTAGGATCAAATATTTAAAGATAGCATTATCCTAAGCTTACCATTTTTCTTTGTTATTTCGGTGGTGTGTGTGCAGCTGCTAACGAGCCAGAATCAGGATTCTGCCCAAGAGTGAAAACGGTTCAGAATTTTGACGTCCAATTGGTGATTGCCATATATATTATATTAAATATTTAGATTTTAATTGATCAATCCATGAATCATCTATCAATAATAGACACTACTAATAATGTCTCGACTACTTGGATGTAATTATAAATCACTTTAGTAAAATAGTAACCACTTAATAATAACTAATAGCCACAGCGCCCATACTAAACCTACCTTTACCAAAACTTTTGCGGGAAAAGCGTTTAGCTCACTTCATTTTTGTCACTACTAACTTTGGTTGGATGGACTTATGTGAACAAATATTTTTTGTCTCCTTTTTCCAAGAAAAAGATAATGGTCAATAACCACTTAGTTCTATTGGAAAAGTGAAACCGCTCGAAACATTACATACAAGATTGAATTAATTATTTATTTTAGTTCGGACACGGTATATGGTACGAAGTTGCTCGAATAGACCACATATTTGAAAAAATTGGAGAATGCAATTACGCAGAGTACACACCGAGGGGTGCATACTTTGCTGTCAAAAATTACTATGTTGAACAAGGCGTTTTAAAAGAATCGGAAGGTTACGCCAAAGCCGCCGCGAAGCCCGGAAAAATGATTCACTCCCTACCATATGGAGGTACATAGTGATTTTAAAGTTACAAATTTATTTAGCTGTCAGATTTACATATTATGCGTTTCTCATATTAAAATTGCATACGACTCATATGTTTCTCAATTATAAAGTTAATATCTTAGTAAAACTTTGTAATATTATAACAGTGCTGCCATTATTTTTAGTTTTATTAAAATAAGTAGTTATATTTTCTGAAACTTTTCTCAGGAAAATAAAATTTTTTTAGTACAATTTTTTTAAGGACACAACAAATTCTCAAAGAATGTTAAAAACAAGTGACGTCTTGTTCCTCGATATCGTTGATTTTGAATAATTGAAGTGCGATTGCATTTCATACGTCATAGGTTTTAATTTTAACATTTGTGTTTATGGTAGACCTTCTTGCTCAAGCGATTGCATTTGGACCAGTACCTTACAATTTCATTAGAAACGATCTGTTTTTTTACTACACGTGTAAATGACATGATCATAGACAACATTATAGAGGATGTGTCCTACACCGTACACCGCTTACAGTCACGACCACCAAAGCGCTTGCAGAGACTTTGATCGGCTATCACAGCTAATACAGGCTTTATGTCTGCGCGCTTAAGTTCTCGATTTTTTATTGTTCAAATTCATACTTTTCTTTCGATGTATTTAATTATTCGAAATAAATATTATAATAATTAAAATATCCTTCCCAAATATCAAACATTCCTTTAGTGTTCAGTATTTAATTACCGTTCATCTTCATCTGTCCATATTATAATAGCTTAATATAACTACATGTTCTAAAAAATATTACATAACAGGAAAAGAAATTAAAACATTTTATTATTGACAAAATTAGCTCATACATTTCCGATTTTTTATGTCAATTTCAGAAAATGGTCAAATTATAGACATCGTGTTGAATGTTATGGCGACCGATAATAAAAACTATGTCATCTTATACTACTGCAACTTCATCTCGAAAAATAACTCACACCGTTGTAAGTAATATGTTATGTAAACATTTTTATATAATGAATATTTTAGCATATTATGTTGGTCACTAATGACTTCTATAAAAGTCAGCATAGACTTTACACAGGTGCCTTCATCGACTCTTTAATCAATCGTCAATTTACTCCGGTCTTAAAGGTCTTATTTTATAGTGAGTTACCCACGTATCGCATCATAATGTACGAATAGCGTTCTTGTGATGTACCTCAAATAAATATTTTTGTGTTTTTTTTCTTTTCATATATTTAAAGATCTCGTGTGGGTATTGTCGAGGACTAAAGAGCTGAGTGCAAAAGCTAATGCTGCTGTAGTTGCTGCATTTGACGCTCATCCTTTCCTTAAGAAGGAGGACTTGATGAAAGTAAATTTCTCTGGCAAGCTTTGCCAGACATCAACCAGTAAGTCACTTTTTTATATTATTGCACGGATAGCCTTTATAATAAAATATATTATAGATTAATTATTATTATTTTTCGATTGTTTTTATTTAAGTAACAGTTCGTAATAAATAGTGTCGTAACAAGCTTTTAAAATTGATTAAAATTTAGAAAAAATTAAATCTAGAGAACAGAAAAGTTTCAGGGTGTCCCTTATACGCAATAAATCACAAACTTTTACCAAGAACGGCTAATGTAAATTGTTATGTTTTTGTCACTTCGTAAAGCATTTATTTTAATCCAAAATATAATAAAGCTGCTGTCATAAGGCATGGTTACTTAAAATATTCCTCTCTCCACTGTACATTGTTCACTCAGAAATGTTGTCTTTTCCGTTAAGTGATATTCTGTTTCTATTGTAAATTCTACAGTAAAAACGAATGCAATTTAATCATTTTTTATAAAGATAGTTAATTTGAGATCTGTACGTTGTAGCTTTACTTATGGCTTTTTGAGAGAGACCTTTTTTAACTAACATTAGTTAGACCTATTCTTAACATTAGTTAGACACGCCCGCTGATCATTGATAGATAGTAGAGAATTGAGAGACCGTGATAGGTCTTTCCACGGTTTTTACAGTAGGTATATCGTAATACTTAGAGGTTGAATACTCGCCTTTCTAGGTTTGCAACCTTAGCGTTGAACTCAAGCCAGTTACTAACAAGCTCGCAACCATACCTATATAGCATAATATATACCTGTAGTTCCTCTTTTATCTTTTTCAGATCTTCAAGAGCAGCAAAACCGACTAACGCCGGCCGACGCCGGAAATGACGAAGCTTCTTCTTTGGGAACTGATTTTACTGATCCTGTCTTCGTACCACACGCGGAAAAAAATGGTATGGGAGACAGTATTTTTATATTTAAGAGGATCGGCACCACCAAATGACTCTTATATAGCTGCCTTCATTCCTTCACCCCATCTCCGTTATTTGAGCATAGCTTAAGTCGACGTTTTTTCGACGGGCCGACCTTTGAACGTCGTCATTAAAGGCTAGGACAATAGATGGAAAAAAAACGTTGTCCCTTAATTCATATCAAAGGATCGTAGTGGTTGACACTGTCTAGGTGACGCAGGAGTAGCAGTGATGGGAATGATCGGCGGTGTACGCCCGTTAAAAAAATCTAGTCTAAAGTTTATTTAGTCTTGATATTAAATTTTGCTAATTTCTGCCACAAAAGTAACAAGATATAGCCTGTAAAACAAGTGCATTCGAAAATTTTAAAAATAAATTAATCATAAATATTTTTTAAACATCGCGGCAAATTCACAAATCTGGCAGTAAAATATTCAACAAGACCAAATTACTTTTTTTTTCAGAAAATTTATATACCTATATCGTTTTTTTGTAACCTGTACCTTTATTCATATATTTATTTTATGTATAAATATAGTAACAGGTAAAGGTCTATAAATTCTTTTATTTTTCTACAGCCCCCATCGCAGTGGTGCCTGGATATTGTCCAGAAGTGAAGACCGTTGAAAATTTTGATTTTAAATCGGTAATTCTCTTTTTATTTTTCTTTATATGAAAAAGGATTATATACTATTCTCATAGTATTCTCAAAGGTACAGTTGGAGTTATTTGATGGCTACCATTGCTCATATACATCCTCACAAAAATGTTATACAGTTGCGTGCCCTTCATCCAATTTTGTAAAAAAATAAATCATACTGAACATACAAAACGGGACAACATAGATACCACCGTATAAATTTCGTTTCTTTGCTACATAGTATAAAACATAACATAACAAAGTCGCTTTCTCTCTATGCTTAGATCTTTAAAATTACGCAACAGATTTTGATAGGTTTTATTTAATAGATAAAGTGGTTCAAGAGGAAGGTTTATATTATGTATAATAACTCCATTTTGTAAGTCCCAAATCCACGCAGGCGAAGCTGCAGGTGGAAGCTAGTTTATAATATAAGACATCACAATACCTTTTCGGCTATAAGGGACAATGTTTACGAATTTAAGGTAAAACAGTACTCACTCGTTTTGAGTTTCATGCTTCTTTTATTTTTACTTCAATGTTTCCAAATATACAGTAAACTGTTTTTGTATTAAGTACTTTTATTAGGTACTAGC